>BGPR01002426.1:0-59702 GCA_013235015.1 Araneus ventricosus | reverse complement strand
TATTGCTGTCTTTTGTATTTCTTTAAAATTATATTTTGTTCAGTTGTTTTTTAAATATCATGAAAATTTTATTACATTATATTCGGATATACTATCAATGATAATAAATTGTAAATTTCAGCGTATTTGGTTTGCAGTAATAATTTTATATGAATTTTAATAAATTAGCTTAACGGGAAAATCGCCCGGTCCTGTGCGTATCAAGATCCTCCGGAGTCGGCTTGGGGAAGCCGCTTTTCTCCTTTCGCTGGTCCTGAACGGTTAATGAAATAAAATTGTTCATGCATTTTTAAATAGCGATTTTAAAATATTTTTAAATGTATATTTAAAGAAAGAATATATAGAACAAAAAATATTTCATTGAATTGATGTCAGAATCTATATATTTTTGAGAACACAAGCAAACTAAATTTTAAATAAATCTCAATGAGCAACACAAAAATCCAAAGTACGAGATGCTCCTTTTAAAATAAAATAAATATTGCAGAAAGGATCATGTTCACAAAGAACATAGTAAAATGCAGCTGAAGCCTCATTTTAATTAAATAAATGAATTTTAATTAATCTTTCATTTTTCAAAATATTGGAGAAAACTAAATAGTGTTGTGGACAAGAAAGTTTTTATATTGCAATAATGTTCAAATGTAAGATAATTACAATACAAAACATCAACATAGTGCAATTTTAAACTATGATCTATACTTTAAAAGGCAATGTCTGTGTGCATGCGAGGGATGTCCAGGCAAATCTATCGTGACTTAGTCAAGAAATTTACACAAGTAGTCCTGATGGTGACTCAATGCATCTTGAAGTCTGAATTTAAAATTTAATCTAGAAAATTTTTATTTAATGTTTTGTAAGTGGGTGAAACAGATTAGGAGTAGAGAGCTTCAAAACTTTGTTTGGTAATGAAAACAAATGAACAGCTGAGTGTGTACCCCTCTAATATTCTAACATACAATATATATCTATAGACAAAATGTGAATTTTTATATATTTTCCTTTTTCCTTAATAAACGTGTCTTATATTTAGTAAGTATATTCTTGTATATTTAGTTCACAATATTTTTTTAAATATTAGTTAATTATTGATTAAACTTTTTTAAAATAATTCGTTTTTAAGAAAGTACACCTTTCATACTGGATGTTATTATATATATAATCTAAGACTGTAGGCCTGTATACGCTCATAATCTAATATACAAATGTTAAATATATATTATAAGTTTTTAAAAACATAAAATAATTAAAATAAAAAAAAAACTCGATTAAATCAAAAAAATCTTGATTTAAACAGCTAATCGATTTTTTGAAAAATAAAAAAAATCGAACAACCCCGCAAGATCAAATCAGCAATAAGTCTATATGTCACGGATGCCCCAGAATCTCTATAGCTCACAAATATATCAACTCACGAAGTTTATAAGTTATTAACAAGAATAAAATATAAAACTAAATGTAAATACCTCCATTTCAAAATTTAAAGTACTTCAGTTGGTAGTGCATGTTAAAATCATCATAACTATGTAAAAGTGACTATCATCATAAGTACAAATATCTCACAAGAGACAATCACTTAGGAAAACAAATATATGGAAAGAAAAATTATGAAAATGAACAGTAAGTAAATTCTTGATTCAAGGTTCTGAAATTAAATAATTTCAGCTGGTAGTGCATGTTGTAATTCATCAAGGCACTTATGACAAGTGATTTTATCATCAGTGGTACTAAAATTCAAGAACTCTGAATACAAATCCAGAATCAATAACCTGATATAATACAATCTACTTAGAGAATTTGAAATAAAATATAAAATTTGAAAAGTTAAAACTCAATTTCTTACAAACACATCAAAACCTGAAGAAATATTTCCAGAAATAGAAAGTTTCTTTTAAAAATAATAATAAAAAGAATCCAAGGAGTATTTCAACATATAACGATATTTAAATTCATCACGCATTAATTGAAAGGGTAAGGATCTTTAATACCATTAAAAACTAAAGCCTTTTGTGAAATGCAAAATACACAAGGCAAAAAAAGGAACAATTTTAAGAGTTACATAATTTGGATTTATAAATGTACCTTACCATAAAATAGTTTCAACATGTAACATCTAAAAGGGGAGGTAAAACGGCAATTTTACCTCATCGCTTTTCTTTTCCATAATATGCAGCAGCCTTAGCTTTCTTCTTTTGAGTTCTAAGGTTTGTAATGGACACCTTGGTATTTCCAGCCAACTTCATGAGATAGACGGCTCAATGAGCAATACTGAAAAGAAAACAGATATGTACACTTTTTCCTCCCCTTCAAAATCGACAAACAACAATTAATGCAAGAGAAAAAATAATTATCTCTAAAAAAATAACACAGTACAAAAAAAAAAGTCATCTTTTCCCTACAAATAATGCTATCATTTTACTTTCTAATTTATGCTTATAAAGCAACATTATAATACTTCAATATGATTAACAAGTATAGATTTCTGTCAAAATGAAGATAATTTATAAAATCTAGACTATACCACCTTGTATACCTCATAACCATCCTTGCAACACCTAAAAATTGTGACTAGTTCTCATAAAATACAATAAACAGTCCCAGTATTGGCACAAGATAAATTTTACATTTTCAGTGTTTATTTTTGTTTTCAAAAGCAATGGTTACACTCTTATTTATATGACAAGTTTAATTCTTACTAGAAGGGGGAAAAAAAAAACAGCCAATTTGATGAAGTAACAAACATTTTTTGAAGTTATAAATAAGCATACTAATCCTTAAAAGAAATTTCATACAGCTAATTATCTTCAGAATCTTATATATTATCGCGGAAGAAAAAAAACTTCTTACCCCTTTCTACATACTGCACACATGAGGAGTGCTTAGATTTGACATAGTTAAAGTTCATACGGAGAAGGAGCAGAAAAGATACAATTTATGTATCGCATATAAATATATTAAATTAAATAAAACATTCATTGTTTACGCCATACTGTAAAAAAAAATTAGAGTAAATGCAGAGTGGATGATTTGTAATCACTTAATCCTCTGCAGTGAAATCCACACCAAGAGGGAAGTTTTTTTTAGATTATTTTAAAAAAACTCTTCGGAGGAAATACAAATGTGACATTTAAATTCGTCAATGTCAAACACATATTAGTCTGTGGTCAGCACAGAGTCGAGATTGTCTCCAAGGAATTCCTACAAAGACAGTATGCATTACTAATATATTAAATTAAATATAAAACATTCATTGTTTACGCCCATACTGGAATGTCAAACATAAAAGTCTGTGGTCAACAGTCGGACAACATTTTTTTAACCCAGTTTTTTTTTTCAATAACATTTTAAAAAAATTGAAACACAAATTTTATTTCATTTCTTGCATTAATTTTTCTTTTAAATGTTATATAATTTGAAAAAGATAGGCAAATTAATTGTGTAGCCTTGGTGAAACCTGGCCAGTATAGCAATAAACCCAAGGAAAAGTTGAAAACACGCTTTTTTTAAATACTAGACCGCCAAGTTATACCAATTTTCCTATCATCTATATTTCTTGCAAAATAATTCAAAAATTAATACATGACATATTTGTACACACCTACAGCTGACATAATACAACAAAGGTAAAATTACATGCAATGATTATAGAGGTGTATACTCATTGTCAAAAAGAACCTGATAACATTCACACTTTGCAATTTAATGAATTATGGTCAAATTTCAACTGCTAGTGGACTCTAGTTATCACTAATTAGCCAAGGAATTAAGCAATTATCAGGGATACAATTACAGAATTTTAAAAGGAATAAAAGTTGCTTCCAGAGCAATATATCCACAAAAATCAATTTTAAGAGGGCAACGCTAATAAATAATCAGTCAAATGACAAATGTGTATTAAACAATGCTAGTAAAGTGAAAGATCAACCAGTGATCTCCAGTGAAACTTGCACAAGAGACCAACATGAGTGTGAAAACATCTAAATTAGCTGGTTACAACTCCCTGCTACCTGGGAAGAAGTATTATTCTGAGCAAGATCGGAAGTAAGATTTTGATTTCAATTGGAAAGGGGTGCACACCCTGAAAACATACACCAATATTGCTCTTCTTCATAATAATGCCAGATAATCAATCTGCCAGGACGCCCTCTAGTTGCCCCCCCCCCCCAAAACAATTCTGGTCAAACTTTCCAACTAACAATTTTGCAGCATTTAACTGAAAAACTCCAGAAGACCCATATTCAATTTAACATTGGCATGAATGAGGGTTAAGAAATCTTTCTGCAAGACAAACTCAATTCGTTTTTTACAAGACCATTTACTCTATTGTTTATTGTCCTTCCAGATAAAATTATTTATTCAAATATATTGAACCTTGGTAATCTGAAATAATCGGCACTGCCGCTGTTCAGTTCCAGGTAATTGATTAATCGGGAAATTTGGCAAAATGCTCGATTTACCAAATGCAGTAGAAAGTATCACACTGTGCTCTGAAAAGTGTAATGGAAAGAGCATGCGGCGCTTGCATGATACAGTGGCAAACAAGTTGCGGCCAAAATAAAGATATACCAGTTTATACCAATTAAGGTGCTGTATTCATTCTTAACCCTCCGAGAGACAAAAACATCTTTTACATTTTTTTCATGTTTATTCATAAGCAGATAGCTCGCATTTAAATGCATATTTCCAAGTATTCCAGATTTTAGAGACATAATTAAAACAAAAAGATAGATTCATTAACTTTAAAGGCTAAGTTTTCAACCTTATAGCTAAAAAAGTAAAATAATTGGGCACCTAGAGGATTAAAGACAACTTCAAATACTTTGCTAGTAATAAACATTAGCTTTGTTTCCAATTCAATTGTTATTTTTCAGACATTTAAAAAAAAGGTTCCATTATCAAATTTACTGCACACAATAAATCTTTTGCTGTTTCAGGGTTTGTTAGCTCATTATTATTTGAACAAACCCTATACTGGCAGCATAATATACATCAAAACTGAAATTTAAAATGAATTCCAGCAGGCACGCTAAAACAACAGGCTTAAGGTATAAAGAACTTACTTTCTTACTTGGGTGCAGCTTCAGCAATTTGAGTGCAGCAGGCACCCACCATCCTCTTTTTCTTATCATATGGAGGTGGTCTCTCACACCTTGAGGCCAAGGGCAGCATCACCACGCTTTGTCTTGTGGGGAAGCATGCCTCGGACAACCTCCAGAAGATCTTGCTGGGGGCCCTGAAGTGGAAGGGGCCTGGATGGGTTGATGCTACATCTCTTACAACAGAAAGACAGATACTTGGCACTGAAATAGAAATTTCTAATAATATACCATTCCAAAGTACATTTAAGTAACATATAATTATTTAAATTCTTACACCTCCAAATCAACAAAATGTCAAATACTTACAGAAACTGTTTTAAAGATAAAAGCACTTGCATACTTGAAAAAACAACAAAGAATTTGTAACAAACCCTCATTTAACTCTTTATTATTAGAAGATAATCTTAAATATTCATGGAAGTAAAGTTGCAACTATTTTAGAATTATGGAACCCTCATTTTACAAGCACATTGCAGTAGGCATTTAGCTATGATTAGTGTTATTCAAACACAAATAACCTCACAGATGCTCCAATGAATGAATTTCCTCCAAGAAAGAAGAAACCATAATGCTAATCGAACCAAGTAAGTGAGACGGGAATTTTTGCCAATCCAAAGCTCAATAAATCAGAACATCCAAAATAAATCCACAGCAAAATTCTAACATCAGTACAAAAATTAATGGTAGTCAAGAACATAATATTAAATGTGCTCTATGTCTTTCCAACGGTCACTGCCTAGAGAGATCAAGTAGTAGGGATGGAATATACAGTTTTCCATTCTGCAGCCATTACAGCTGCAAACTTCTTTTACTTTATGATGCAATGGACAGGACTATATCACACAACATCAAGTAGTTCCAATACTAATAAGTGAAGGCTGCAGATGTTAATCCTCAATGCAACACTGTTACACCAATAATTCAAATTTTCAACAACTTGTTTTAAAATGGTCATTATGACAAATTACAAAGTTTTTAAAATTGTTTTCAACTTCTACCTATAAAAAAAAAAACTATTATAACAGCTGTTTAAATATTTCGAGAGATTTACAATTATAGGCCAATTTGACATATTTTGTAAATAGAAAATTGCTTAATGACATCAAATAACTTGCATAGGCTAAGGAAAAAACAGAAGTACGTCTATCTTTTTCAAAATGCCAAAGCCTGGATGTTTCTAAAGGCAATTTAATCATACATACACCCCTTTGTGTCAGTGGGTTCAGCCATTTCTGGCTCTGGACAAGGTGTAATTTTCAGTATTTTACTGTCATCATGACAAATATTTTTCAACAGAAAGAACGAAGTTAATTATTGTGCCCTGTATGGTCTTCTCACCCAGTCACTGCCTCTAGAAAGACTGGCGCAGTAGGGATGGAATATACATTAGTTTCCATTCAAAGAGTTGTTGCTAACTCGTAACTTCTTGATTTATGATGGTGGAGTGGGCCATGCTTACACAACATCAAGTAGCCCCAATACCACAAGTGAAGAAGCTGCAGATGTTAACTTGTCTGCAATAATTCATCACATCACTAATAAAAGATTTTATCACTTGTTTCAAAAAGCTTGGTTTAAAATCACTTTTCTAACATTTAAAAGTTTTACCACTACTACAACCAACAGAAACCAATATTCCAAATAGTTCCCAAATGTTAATTGTAAAACCACTACACTAACTTTTCAAAAATAATGACTATGTAGATAAAAACACATTCTACTCAAAAAACCTGCTCAACACACTAAAGAGAAAGCTGCATTCTTAGATATCCCCAGAGAGTCAACTTTCAACATTTAACACCAGCATCATTGGGTAGCAGGCATTCACCCATGCACAGTGTCAATCAGACTAAATTACTTCATCATGGATACTAACGAGCAAAATTTGTTTAGACAAATAATCTTAGCACAGTATAAGCAAGTGTAATCATTAATTATCATAGCCTAATGCTCATAAATCCATCATATATCAGCACAAATCAGAGGACAACACCCATATATTTTAAGTAAACTACACTAGAATTTGTTCCTACCCAGTCATTAGCTGCTGTAAGACTACAGGTGGCAGAGAGGGAAAGCATACATAGCCCCCCTCCCATTCACAGATATTACAGTTACAACTTCAATACAATGCTGAATTCTCAAAACTAAAGCAAGCCAAGAAGTACCCACGCTGTTACACTACCAAAATGTGATCTGTAGATAAATAAAGTAGGTTTACATCATGAAAAGGAAATTGGCCAAATTCCATCAACAGGATCCCATAAAAGTCAAATATGAGTACAAACATTCAACTTTGCAATTATTTTATTGGTGCAAGCCAAAATTCCAGCTGGTAAACAATTTGGGCCCTACTAATGGAATAATAGTAAACAGTGGTGGTGAACCTATGGCCCAGGTCAGAAACTGCCTTGAAGTTTTTGATCGTAAAGAATTGCGGTCACACATTCATTTTCATAAATTTATTTTTATATCATAAAGAGAGAATAGACAATCAGAAATATTAAATTAAAGTATAAAAAATCTGATGTCAAATTTATAGAAAAACATTTCCAAGTGGAGATAGGCTAACCTATTTTCTATGGTATCAATGCACCTCCGTGCATAACAGTCTGTCGTGAACTTGCACACATATTCATAAGTAAAGTTGCAAAACTAAAAAAGGAAAACCTTGTTTTGAGGATTTTATAAGAGCAGTGCAATGTCCACTGTCAAATTCTTCGGTAACAATTATTGGTACCTCTTTTTTACTACATCTGCCCTCCCACTTAAGTGATTCCACCGACTTGCTATTAAAAGTATTGTAATGAAAAATTTGAATTCACTACTCAAAAAAAATTCTCCATCACTGGTATAAAAAAAAACAAATATTCACAATACAAGAACAGAAAACTTAAAATTTTGGTTCAGCACTTACTAATCTGTTATTAACAAGCACCTAAGGCCAAAAAACCAATCATTATATGTGAAAATAGGTGACAAACTAACGTGACCATTATATGTGAAAATGGGTCACAACCAACATGGCTGAAGTAAAAAGTTTCAGAATCCAACCTGAAGAAATTTCCACTTCATTCCAGGCCGCTTAGAATGGAAGCAATTTTGCAGTTTCCAGAGAGGGGTTGAGATGAACAGCTCCTCGTGGAATATGAAATTAAAGAGACTGTACTAAACTGAAAGAACAAAGCTATTTCTAGTGGAAATAGGAAAGGCACGAGGGGGAGGGTCTGAGGTACTGGTAAGTGCATGGATTACATGGTCTGGACAATTATGAATACCAGCCTTGCTTCTTGCACATCAAGCACACTTTGGTGCCTCAGTATCAAGAGTAAGCATCGGGCACTCAGCGCATTATTGGGCAAGTGCGGCATTTACCCATGCTTAGTGTCAATCAGGAAGCAAATCACTTCATGGATACTTACTGAATAAAACTTTCAAAGAACAAATAACTAATTGCACCAGTATAAGCAACCCAGATCATAAATTATCATAGCCCAATGCTCATAAACCTCATCATTCAACAGCAATAAATCAAATACAATAATCTCAAAATATTCCTAAAATGTAAACTGGTTAAAGCAAGGATGCAAAAAATTTAAAATCAAGCCTGCATAAATACAAATGTTAAAATGTAATGATAGAATGAAATTGCATGTTATTGCCATGCAATTTCATTATTATTTAAATATTTGGTAAATTGTGCCCTGTATGGTCTCTATTCCTGTCACTCTGGCCTCAGAGAGGCTGAGTAGGGATGAATATTACATCCATTCATGCGTTGTTAAGTCACAACTTCTTTTGTTTTATGATGCAGCATGTATTTGGTGCCACAAAAAAATCAAGTGAATCGATAATGACCACTGCTCACCATTTATCGTCACATCAAAGTAACAAGTTATCAAGCTCAAATAAAAAAAAAATAATAAAAATAAAAAATTTATAAAAAAAAAATGCTTCATAAAAGTGAAATATCTTATCAATAACTTGCATAGGTAATAAAAAACATGAGATATCTATTCTTTCACAGATGCATCAAAGCCTTTCGACAGCCAAAGGCAATTTTAATCATAAGATACACCCCTTATTGTCAGTGGGTTCAATATTTCCTGGCTCTGACAAGGTGTAATTTTCAGTATCTATTATCATCATTGCAAAATTCCCTCAGCAGGAAGAATTCAGATAATTGGTTGTGCCCTGTATGGTCTTCCTACCAGTCACTGTCAAGAGATCAAGTAGTAGATGGAATATACACAGCTTCCATTCAAGAGTCGAATAAACGCGAACTTTTGTTTTATGATGCAGTGGAGTGAGCTGTGCTACACAACATCAAGTAGCCCCATCAATAAGTGAAGCAAGTATACAGATGTTAATCCACTGCCTATCACACTATCACATCAATAATAAAATATTTTATCACTTGTTTTAAAAATTACTGCAATGTTTAGTAAAAGTTTTACTCGACCACAGAACCAGTATTGCAAACAGCTCACAAATGTTAACTGAAAACCACTTTTAAAAGTAGTTCATCATGGATATAAACACATGCTACCAAAAAACTGTTCCAATACTAATTGAAAAGAGAAAAAGCTTCATCATAAATACCTTCAACGAGCAAAATTTGTTAGATAAAATAATAACTATCTGATATCAGCATACAAAGTGTAATCATTAATTATCATACTCCAATGCTCATAAACCTATCATATATCAGCAATAAATCAGAATTACTAATTCATATAATTTAAGGAACTACAATTAGAATTTGTTCCTACCCAGTAACTGGGTTGTAGACTACAAGCAGAGAGGGAAAACATACATAGCCTCCCTCCCCTATCTACAGATATTACAGTCACTAACTTCCATACAATGCCAGATACTACAACTAAAAAAACTGTTACATTCATCAAAATGTGATCTGTAGATAAATAAGTAGGCTTCAATAACAATTTTCATGGGAAAAAAAATTGGGAAAAAGGCTAAATCTCCATCAGCAAGATCTGACAAAAACCTGTCAAATCTGAGTACCAACATTCAACTTATTTGCAATTATTTGTTTGTACAAAATAGTGCTAAAATTCAAGCTTGATAACAATTTGGGCCTTACTAATGGAATAGTATAAAACAGTGGTGAACCCATGGCCCATGGGCCGACACTGCCTTAAGGTGACATTACCTTCCAAACAATTTTTTTTTTATTTGAAATATTATCGAAAACATTTTCTTACTATTAAAACTTTAACAACTGCATAAAGTCATCTTTAAAAGGAAAAATTGTTTTTAGCCTGCTTGTTGAATTTCAATTTCTTAAAGAAAAATTAATTTATAAAACTCCTTACTACTTTCTTTTCAAATATGAATATTTTTGTTTCCAAATTTTATTTGGAGATTCAATGAATGTATCACGAAACATGCACATGGATATGAAGTTGTATCACATTCATTTAAATAGATTTTTATCATTTTTCTAGGGAAAATGAGGAAATTTAGCACTACCCTCAATTTATATCTTGTATATAAAAAAAACGGCTAGAATGATGATTATTGTATGCACAGTTTTATCATATGCATAACGATAAACAAGTGCACAAAATTTGAAAGCTTGTGATCTAAAAAAGGAAAAAAGCCTTTTAGCATTTTGAAAACATGAAAGGGAAGAAAAGTCCAACAGGGAGAAAAAAAGCCAGTTAAAGTTGTCATTTATGCATGTTTATCATTGATTATCTAAAACAAAAACTAAATAACTTCGATAATGTTAAAGGCACAAATTTGAAATTTTGATGCAATACAAAGGATAAGATCAACAAAATAAGCCAATAAATAAAAAAAATGATATCTTACGATTTTTGGGGTAATATGTCCTTAAACCTTTTTAAATGTGTGTGTGTGTCTACACATTCATTTTCATAAATTTATTTTTATATCATAAGAGAACAATTAGAAATATTAAAAAATTAAAAGTATAAATATCGATGTCAAATTTAAAGAAAAATATTTCCAAGTGGAGATAGGCTAACCTATTTTCTATGGTATCACTGCATTTGTACATGACAATCTATTGATGCAACCCCAGCATGCATATTCATAAGTAAAGTTGCAAACTAAAAAGGAAACTTAGATTTTAGATTTTATAACTGAGAAAAAAATGTCCACTGTCGCGTGTTTCCTTTAACAAACTTTTTCGTATCAAATTATTGGTACACTTTACTACACCTACCCTCCCCACCGCAAGTGATCCCACTGGCTTATATTAAAAAAAGTAATAATGAAAAAATTTGACCCACTACTCCAAAAAAGGTTCTCTTCTATCAATGGTATAAAAAAAAAAGCAAAATATTCAATACAAGAACAGAAAACTTAAAATTTTATTCAGCACTACTAATCCAGCCATTAACAAGCACCCAATGTCAAAACCAACTCATCACATTGTGAAAATAGGGCACAACCAACATGTATTGAAAGTAAAAGCCTAGCATCCAACCTGGAAGAAATTTCCATCATTCCAGGCCGCTTAGAATGGGCACCGTGCTCTGGTGAGAGGGTCGGATGAACAGTCCCTCGAATATGAAATTAAATAGACTGTACTAACTGAAAGAAGCTGTACTGAGGAAATGTGGTGCACGAGGGGAGGGTCTGAGGTACTGATAAGTGGACGGATTTACATGGTGTGAATAATTATGAATGACCGGCCTTGCTTGGAATATAGCTACACTTTGCTGCCTCAGTATCATGTAAGCATCGCACTAGCATTACTAAGTAGCAGGCATTTCATCTAATGCTTAGTATCAACGTACAAATTACTTCATCATGGATACCACTGAATAAAACTAAGAACAAATAACCAACTGCAATCAGTATAAAGTGTAATCATGAATTATCATAGCCCAATGCCTTACAAACTCACTACTAAATAGCAATAAATCCAAATACTAACAACCTCTAAATATTCCAAAATATAAACTGCTGAAGCAACTATGCAAAATTTAAAAATCAAGCCTGCATAAATACAACCAGGTTCGCATACATTTCCTTGAAAGAAAATCAAGGACTATCAAGGACTTAAGGACTAAAACCAAAAAAATAAGGACCTCTAAATTGAATAAACTAATGAATTGTCGCACGATTTTTAAATAAAATCTCATTTTTTGCAAATTCAACCTATTAGATGATAAATCTATACTTATAAAAGGCAATGTTTGTGTGCGTATGCAGGTGTGGTTTGTCTTTATGTCCAGATCACCTATCGCACTTGCTGTCATGAAATTTGTGCCACAGGTAGTCGTGAATGGTATTGAATGCACCTCAGTTTTAAATTTTAAATTTTAATCTAGAAATTTTTATTTACTGTTTTGTGTTTTAAATTGATTTTTCAAGACTACCTCTCTCACGAAATGGTTTCAATAACAAAATGCATTGCAAATAGATAGACCATCGAAAGAACACGCCATTTCCGCTCTAATGAAGTTAGTTTTGAATTTCTATCGAATTACTTAAATTTGAGAATTTTAAAAATCGCCGTTTTGCTGCCTAAATGTTGGTTTTGATTTAATTTGTTGCATCCGAATTTCTACCAACACTATTATTTTCTCAATTTTTTTATTCATAACTAGAACGGGTTCTGTCGGATTTTAAAACAAGAATGGCTAAAATATCTTTATCCTTTTTTTAAAATTAATTTTTTCTTTCAAATATGAAGTTATTTTTCGACCGAGTTCCAAAGCCGTACTTTTCTCGAACGTTGATACCTTGATCGGGTTGACGCTAAAGAGGGATAATGCCATGACCTTCTCACCTGAACACCATTTCGATTATTATTTTCGGATTTGATTTATATTTTGCTTGCTGTATAATAATCATTTTCATACAAAAAAGTAATATTGAATGGATTAACGTGATTCTGTACTGTAGCGGAAAAAAAAAATAAGCAGGAAAATCAAAAAATGTATCTTTTGTTTGATTTTGTTTTCAAAACTTTTCTGTCATTGTGGGTGCTCTTTTTTTCATTTCCTTATAAAGTCCTGATTCAACGGCAAATGCACACAGCATCAAGCAGTTATAATATAAAAAAATAGAAGATACATTACAAATTTATAATAACAAACTCAAAATATGAGTTAAATGATGGAAAACCCCAAGAAATTACAATCAAATTAAATATCTTAATTCCAAACTTTTTTTCATTCAATTTTACATCCAAGGTATTTATTTTAATTCTTTCTTCAGAAATTGTTTTCTTAGTTCATGCGATTGAATAAATAAATTATGTCCTTGACCTTTTCAGCCTCATTAGCTAAATCATTTGCTTTCATTTGTTTGGTGCATGTCCGCTTGGAGGAACATTTTCTTTGTTTTAAAAAATCTATTTCTTCCTGCTAAAGCTTTTCGCTTCAGTTGTTTTGTTTCAGCCTTTTCTTTGATCTTCCAATTTTCTACACTGCATGGTTTTGCCGGAGGCAGCCGCCCTCATTTCTTTAGTAATTTTAAGTCATAATAGCCCAGACAGCTTTAACAACTATGATTTATTAATTGGAAAAGATTACTAAGCATCTTTAAATTCTCTTCGGCCTAGGCCTTGTTCACTCTAAAAAAACCTCATTGTCCATGAGACAGTATTAATACCATTTTGATAATCTTCCAAACTTTCATAATGATTATATTACAAATAAGTTTGTAAAAATTATCAAGGGAATCACTCTTGATTTGAAAGAAGTAAATTCAAATGAATTTGGCTTTACAATATTTAACAGAAAATCGCATAGAGTAACAAAATTTCGTCAAGAATCTTTCCCAAAAAATACGCTTATTCTTTGGCGCAATACAATCAATACCTTTTTTCATTTTTTCCTGGTGCTTTCTCGACATCCAGCCATTACTGATCAATGCAAATCAAAGAGGTTCCTGCATTAGTGCTGAATTTACAGGATATTTCTGGGTATGAAATAGTTTTATCATTGTTATGATGTTCGACTATCCTGCCTGGAGTGTGAAACATCCTTGTCTGCTAATTCATTTTTTTATCTTTTCTTTTGTTAGTTGCTCTGCAGCAAATCCTAAATTCGCATCCCTTTATCATTATACAAGTTTGGGTCACTAGTTGAATTTGCATAAAACTTCGAAGCCTTCTCACCTCTTTCATTCTTTGCTCAAAAAATTCTTTGAAATGTTGAATGCAATCATTAACAAGTTTTAAAAAACATCACTGGCAAAAAAATGGAAGTAAATGTTTATCACTTTGATACTGTTCTAAAAAATGGTAACAGCACTTTTGACAATTATTCCATGGAACCATGGACCAATAAAGGCCATCTGTAACTCCTCCTTTATTTCCCAAAGTGTATACATGGATATGGATTCTCAGAGGAACGCGAGCAGTGTCGCCCCCCACCCCCAATCGTGATTCCACTAGAGCCAAGACGACCGAGATTGTCGCTTTGTATGAGTGAATTAGAAAAACGATAATCGGTGAAATTTTAAATTTAATAATGACAGAGTAAAAGTATGATCTTCAAGGACCTTTTAAAAATTGGGCATGCAACAAGGATTTGTAAGGACTTTAAGGACCAATGTAAAAGTAAGACTTTAAGGACTAAAATGTAAAAGTAAGACTTTAAGGACTTAAAGTGATCTGCATTTAACTCTGCAAATGTTAAAATGTGAATGATAGACAAATTGCATGTTATTTTTCATGCAATTTCATTATTTAAATATTTGAAAATTGTGCCTCAGCGGTCTTCCCACTCAGTCATTGCCTCAGAGGCTGGAGAGTAGGGATGAATATATAGCATCCATTTCATAGCAGAAAACTTCTTTTGCTTTAATGATGCAGTGGGAGTGATCTATGCTACACAAACATCAAGTAGCTTCCATTACCAAAAAGTGAAGGTGTGTCACAGATGTTAATCCACTGACCACAACACTATCACATCAACCAATGCTATCAAGCTCAACAAAAAATACAAAACAAAAAAAAAATTATAAAAAATGCTTTATAAAAGGAAATATATATTTATCAGCAACTTGCATAGCTAATAAAAAAACATGTAGATATCTTGTCTTTTCAATAGATGCACTCAAGCTCAGACTGCCAAAAGCAATTTAATCATGTTGCCACACCCCTAAACGTCAGTGGGTTCAGCCATTTCTGGCCTGATAAGGTGTAATTTTCAGCATTAAATCATCATCATGGCAACATTTTTTTCAACAGAGAGAAATTCAATTAATTGTGCCCTGTATGAATCTTCCTACCCAGTCACTCACCTCCAGAGAGACCAGCAGTAGGGATGGAATATACACAGTTTCCGCTGTGCTCGCAGTCACTATACGCAAAACTTTGATTTATGATGCAGAGGCTATGCTACACAACATCAAGTAGCCCCTACTACTCACAAGTGAAGCTGCAGGCTTTGACGTTAATCTGCTGTCTGCAAATAATTCATCACATCATCATTAATAAAAAAAAATATTTTATCACTTGTTTCAAAAAGCTATTAAAAATCGCTGCAATGTTTAAAAGCCTTCAACTCCCTCTACCACAATCAAACCAGTACAAATAGTTCACAAAATGTTAACTGAAAAACCACTACACTACCTTTCTTAAAATAATTTTATTATGTAGATAAACACATTCTACAAAAAACCTGTCTAACACAAATGAGAAAAGCTGGACTTTAGATATCTCAGAGTCACCCCAACATTTAACACCAGCATCATTGGGTAGCAGTATCTCCTGCACAGTGTCAATCAGACTAAATTACTTCATCATGGATGGCCAACGAAAGCAAAATTTGTTAGATAAAATAACAACCATCCGATATCAGCATAAGCAAGTGTAATCATTAATTATCATAGCCCAATGCTCAAGGCAAATTCATCATATATCAACATCACCAATTTATCATATATTCTAAGTGAACCACAATAAAATGTACTCTACCTAATCACTGCTTTAAGACAGTGGTGAGCAAACCCAGGTCGCTGTGAGAAAATTCTTGCGGTCGCTAAATTCAAAGAAATTTATTTGACAAAAAAATGTTTTCTACAGAAAATGGGTCGTGACTCAGAGGGGCTGTCCAAAAAACTTAACACAAGGTGGGGTCGGAAATGCAGGCCAGTTTGCGCTGCCCAATGCTATAAGACTACAAGCAGAGAGAATTTAATAGCTTTCAGTCATAGCCATTACAGCCACCAAATCTAAGCCAAAACCATGGGAAACAGGACAGACCAGACGTGAGTGAAGGGGAAGATTGAATATCTAACTCAAAAAAGAATTTCCATCACTCCATTCCATTTGAAATGGGCATTAGTTTTATGTGGGAGGTATTGGGGTGCATGGTTTCCCATAAATACATAAAAAAGGAAGGAAACAGTACTTTAACAAGATGTTCATGAAAGAGGAAATTAAGAGAAAATGTTGTGGTGGGGGATATGAACTACTGGAATTGACAGATTTGCGGTATTGGGCATGGAGTGATCATGCACACTGGCTTTAGCAAAAATAGATGGAAATTTATCTCTACAACAATCATCAAAGCTTATGACAGCCAAAAGGCAATTTTAATCATAAAACATACACCCCCCCTTTATTATCAGTGGGTTCAGCCATTTTGGCTCTGACAAGCATGCACTTCAGTATTTACTGTCATCATGGCAACATTTTTCAACAGGAAGACCAGTTAACTGGTTGTGCCCTGTATGGTCTTCCCACCCAGTCACTGCCTCACAGAGACTGCGCAGTAGGGATGGAATATAATAATAGTTTCCATCTGCAGTTGTTACAACTGCAAACTTCTTTGATTTCTCTATGATGCAGTGGAGGCTATGCTACACAACATCAAGTAGCCCCAATACCACAAGTAAGTGAAGCAGGCTGCAGATGTTAATCCCGCTGGTCTGCAACACTATCACATCACTAATAAAATATTTTATCACTTGTTTTAAAAAAGCTATTAAAAATCACTGCAATATTTAAAAAAGTTTTACCACTACTACACAACAGAACCAATATTCCAAATAGTTCACAATGTTAACTGGAAACCACTACACTAACTTTTAAATAGTTCGTTCATCATGGAGATAAACACACTACCAAAAAAACTGTTCCACACTAAAAGAGAAAAGCATCATAAATACCAATGAGTAAAATTTGTTAGATAAAATAATAACCATCCCATATCAGCATAAGCAAGTGTAATCATGAATTATCATAGCCTAATGCCTGCTATAAAACTCATCATATATCAGCAATAAATCAGAATTACTAATTCATATAATTCTATGAACCAATAATTAAATGTGCTCCTACCCAGTCACTGTTTTATAATAACTAACAGGAAGGGAATACATATACACAGTAGGATCATGAGCAAAGACAGTTTAGCATCGCGATGTATCGCCACTCTAATATCGCGAGTATTTCTCGATACATCGACAAGTTTCAGACTTCTTTCTATTGCCTAATTTGCATTCTTACACTTTTGAGTGGTTGATTACAAGCGCTATATGCTTATAATAAAACTCAATACCTGCTACCCAACAAATAAAGTGTCAAAAATACTATAAATTTGAAATCTAGTTATCAACAATAAATTGTATATTAAAAAAACAATTACTACTTATCTTCTTCAACCAAACAAACGATGAACGGCAGGATTGATAATTATTAAACCTCCTGAACTTAAAAAACAACATCAGAGAATTTACACGATTAGAAGAAAGCACCAGGCCACACTAAGTAAATGCACGCTTCGATGGCTGAGAGATTCAGCAACAGACAAAGCACTTCTGGCTCTCAATTCTCTAGATGAGTTACTTTTCATCGCTTTCATTCACAGTCACATCGGACTATTATCGTAATAGCACAACGATCCTCACTTCGCAACGTATGTCTCTGCTTGATGAGTCGTTTACGGAAGCCAAAACATGGGGAAAGATAAGCACTACGGTAATCACTGATGATTGGAGAAGTGCCTCGCGCTATGTGTCATCGACATGCGCCAGACCGGAAACAATGATCTTCGCTGCGCGTAGGGATACCGGCGTCTGTTTATGCATCGGGAAACATCGCATACATCGCCGGTAACCGCAATTTCCGGCGCTTCGAAGAAACGACAATATAAAACATCGGAACGCTGGCGACATGCACATCGATATTTTCGGCTTTAATCGAAATCGCACAGTCCTAATACACAGCCTCCATTCACAGTTATTGCAGCCACCAACCCCAGTGCCAAAACCAACAGTCTCTACTCAGAGGAAACTTTGTCACAAGCTTCAGGTGGAATGAAGGGGAAGATTAACATTTGACCAAAAAGATCTCCATCACTTGACCCATTTAGAATGGGCAATTACAATTCTGTGTGTGGGGAAGGTGGACTAGAGGTGCATGGCCTCCCTTGCAACAGTAGAAAATGAAGGAACCTAATACTGTACTCTTAACAAAACGCTCAGAGAAAATTAGACAAGACGCTATGAGGGGATATGAGCTACTGAAGTGGCCAGGAGACTTAGTAAAGATGGAAATTTATCTTTTCACAAGGTCCATCAAAACTCAGACAGCCAAATGCAATTTTAATTTTTCGGGAAAAAGTAAATGTATTCAACACTTTAGGACATTTAGTAAATAAAATAATTATCTCGCCTGTACGTACGAAAAGCAATGGAATGCAGCTGCCCCAAGCATCAGTGGGTTCAGCCATTTCCCTGGCTCTGACAAGGTGTAATTTTCACATTTATTGTCATCATGGCAACATTATCCAACAGAAAGAATTCAGCAAAATGAAGCAGTTCTTGTATGGTCTTCCCACTCCAGTAGTCATTGCCCTCAGAGAGATTCAAGTAGTAGGATGGACATACACAGTTTCCATTCGCAGCCGCTACAGCTGCAAACTTTTGATTTATGATGCAGTGGAGTAGGCTATGCTACACAATGTCAAGGGAGCCCTTAATACCACAGTGAAGCAGGCTGCAGACGCATCCACTGCCTGGCACACTATTGCATCAATATAAAAACAAACTAAAATGAACAAATATCAGAAAATTAAAGTACTGTTAATTGTACGAAAATGGGAGGCAGAAGATTGTTCAGATACTCTATTATTAAAGATTTAATCAGGCATATCTTTTGTTCCTTTCCCCTGCAATAATAAGAAGTTCTTAACCAAAAGAAAGTTAAAAAAAGACTTTACAAGGACTACTACTCTGATTGGTATTCATGGCAAAGTTTCAAATTTTTTTTATAGTATTTTGTAAAAATAATCTCACCTGAAATGAAACATACAAAAGTTATTCCAATACATACGTATATAGCATATTTTGTTTTATACAATAACGGTACTATAGAAATTAAATAGATAACATACACTTACCTTAATAAACATGAATTTCTTGTGAACACAATTGCATGATTCAAGCTTAATCTTTATTCAACACAAATATAACACTCAATATTCCTCAACAATATATACAAATATGCATATTAATTTTAATAAGACTTAATTTAAACGTACTTACATTTACTCCTAAAGAAACTTCCAGATATATTTATTCCTTCAAGACTTACAACGTTACTTGTCCTAAAATAAGTATTATAAGATTAGATAAAGGAAAAATCAAAATTTCATATAAAAATCTACAAATAACAGCACATATCAATATACACCAAAAGTACTCCCTTTGGCCAAACCAAAATGTATGTGGTATGGCACCAACCTTGAATTGTTTTGGGAATAAATTGCCAAATGTGGTAAACCCAAATGACGGATGTTACCATGGCCAAGATTTGGAGAGTTTACGCGATTTGGCACCAGCTTAGAGAGGGATGTACCGTAGACTTTGGTTTTACCTATAACTTAATTAGTGAAATTGGTAATTAAGCAAACCAAAGTTAAACACTCTTTTTGCATACTACATTATTGACACAAGTCAACTGATTTCCCTTTGCCTTTAACAGAAATTGATGTCATATTTTAATTGCCTATTCTTTCTGTTAATATCTTCTTAGACAATAAATAAATTTTATTTAAATTAATTGTATGAACAGAAATAGATGGAAATTGTCATAATTATTTAAAACCTTAACACTGAAATTTACAGCAATGAAATTAACTTAATATTCAAAATAAAGCTGAACAGTGTATTACTGTAGCACTGTTGTGCTAAAAAACTAAATTAAAATTTAGTTAAGCCAGGCAGTGCCTCCATTTTTTAAGGAATTAAAATTTTACTGTTAAATAATGTTCCAGTTAATAATATTTTAAAAATCATTTATAAACCCAATATGCTTTCATTATACAAGAAATTTAAAAAACAATTCAGTGAATCCAATGGCATTGTAGACTGCATCTGGAACCACTTTACAAGCGCGGAAAGTACAACCTCGAGCTTAACCGCTCTTCGTTAACCTAGAAATGATAACCAAGTCTGATCTTTTCCTGAATGAGCCCTGGAAAACCAATACCTTTAGTTCACTGTCCGTGGCTACAGGCTCTTCTGCCCCAAAAGCACTCAACTTCCACGTAAACATTGCACCCTGAGAAGTCAACAGCTTAACAATGCTTTGTTCCCATTGGCCGATGAACACTCAGTTGGTAAATCGGCTAATTTCACAATAGACACATTTGGGTTTCTATGACTCAGCTTGCCCTTTCTTTTCAAGAAATCCCCTGTTTTGTTGTGAACTTTGCTTTAACTATTTCACGTCTGACCATCACGCTTGGTAAGTTCATTTTAAAATGCCAGCTTGCTGTGGAATTTAGTTGGTGAAACCATTGCAGGCTTACTGGAGATGCAATAAAGTTCTCAACAGAGGCTTGTTCAAAGACCTTGATGACTGCCACCTGCCAAACTGAAAAACTTGACAGCCCAATCTTTGGTTCAAGCAACAAAGACAAGGCATTCCTACCTCGGGAATATCTTAAAATGTTCTCAGCCAAACAACGAAAATGGAAGTTTTTCATGTCAAGGCTGGTTAGATAAATTTTAAAAGACATGGAATCGAAGAACTGGTAATTGCAGGTGAAAAGATGTCGCCAATAAAGATTCTTAAGCAAAGACTTGTTGAAAAGATTTAAGAATGATCGAAAAAAGAAAATTTGGCATTGGATCAAATTTATAACGCCTAATGGAACCGGCTTGTTTTACAGAATGATGCCATCAAAAAGTTTCATCTAAAGAAGAAGCCAGTGCCCCGGGTTACAAGAAGCAAAGATCTGTGTCGCTTCTTGTTTGCGGAAAATGCAAGTGGAACTTATAAGTTAATGCTGCTTCATCCCGTAATCTAAAGAAACAAGATCATTTCAAAACATCAATGTAAATTTCTTGCCCAGAAAGTACAGAAATCGGTCTGCTTTGGATGAACTCCGAATATTTGAAAAATGTCAAGATGACTTGCACGCGATGTAAAGCAACATTCGACTTAGAATAAATCTCCCACCTAAAGCAGTTTTGTGGATTGATAAAGCTCCTTTGTCATCCGGAAGAAGAAATGCTGACTTCGGGAGAAATAATACCATTTTTCTTCCTGCAAACATGACACATCAAGTGACACAGCCAATGGCCCAAAGGGTGATTGAAGTAATGGTGAGACATAACAAAAGAAACTTATCACTCATTCTTGAATGCAAGAAATCTAAATGAAGCTCTTAAAAATGTGGAAGACTTAATCTACATGATTACTCAGGCATGGCAATTAGAAGAAGCCACGATCCCAAAAAAATCATCCCACAAAATTCGTTCAAGAGGAGAGAGGATGACTCCAGCAGACGGAGAACTTTGAGATTATCAAATGGCATCAAGGGGTGTGAAGAAGTTTCGGAAGAGGGTATTTCGAAAGTGGCTGACATTGAAAACCAACATCCAAGCTAAATCCTTAATGATGAAATTATACAAAGATGATCCCTTCATCGACATTAATGATACTGCCAATGAGGACCAGGGACTTTTCGAGGATTATATGTAATACTGAAGGTTTTAAAGCACCAACAACTGCCCAAAATATTTGGAGCAAAGAAGGATGTTACTTATAGATATTCTAAGTTGTCAAAAATTGCGTGACGTGGGCAGCCAAATTACAAATTCTGGACTTGCAACTTTAAATATAACAGAATTATTTTAAAAATAATGTAAATTAACAAATAATTTATATTAAATTTTAAAAAATACAATATTTTTCTCGAGATTTGTGTTATTTCTGAAAATGCACTGTCAAAAATTTCAAAATGCTTAAAATTTACTACTAGTGAAGTTGATTTCTTTTAAAATTGCTGACATAAACTTAACTTTATATGTTTAGTTTTTATCATTTAAAAAACGCTCTATTGTTTTTTTTTATTTTTAAAGATAAATTCTTGTGAGCACGTTTTATACACACTTAATAACCGAGATTTCTGATTTACCTTGGATAGTCGAGGTTCTAATTGTACCTAAAAATACTATATTATAAATGAATATAAAAAATTTGTAGTACCTGAAAATTTGTTTTATGCACAAGCAAACAGCTACAGTACATCATCACATTAATATAAAGCAATTAGTTTAGTAAACCGTGAATTTAAAAAATCACTCCACAGCTGTCAAACAGTGCAGAAGCATATAGATTAATAATGCGCTTCTAATTTAAAGCTCAATCTTGCACGGCAATTATTCATTCTACTAATGTCATTATTATATGATAAATTGAGACTATTATTTTCTTTCAGTTTCAACAAATACTGCAAGAATATTAAGCAAGTTAAAGAACCCATGATAAGTTAGTGACAATGTTTTTAAAAAGCTTTAATTTTGAATATAAAGGTTCAGAGGGGAAAAAAAGTAAATGTACCTGTAACATAGTATATATACTGTATTTGAGAGTATTGTATTGCTATTTTTTTCAAAACTAAAATTGTATGGTTACAAAGAAGTTGGAAAAATGAAAATCAAGTAGTTATTAGCAATTATTCCATATCATTTAAATTTAAAAAGAATGCTTTCTTTCACTTTCAAATTTAAAATTCCAATGGCATTAGAACACCGCGATTCAGATCACTCTTATACAAGTACTAAAAATACTATATTATAATCAATATAAAAAATTTTGTAGTACCTGAAAAATTTAGTTTATGCACAAGCAAACAGCCAGCAGTACATCAGAAGAAGATTAATATAGTACTAGTTTACAAACCATGAATTTAAAATCAACCCCACGGGTTGTCAAAACAGTGCAGAAGCATACAAATTTATGTTTCTACATTTTAAAAGTCTTAACAGTATTCTAGGTATATATAGAATATTCATCTTTTACAAATATTCGATTTCAATTAATACTAAACAGATATCTCGTCAAATAATTGCAGGTAAAAAAATTGTTTCAAGTTGTTCTTTTGGGTATATTTAATAAAGAATATTGCAACACATCAATTTTAAAAAATACCCACCTCTTAAGTTGCATTGTACTTAAGTACATTAAGGTTGAGCATCATTTATCATTAAAGCCTCAAATTATAATGCATGGACAACAATTGTTCAGCACTTTCAGGAAAGAAGTCTGATCTTGTTTGGTTTCATACATGTATATTACGAAGCCTAAAAATAAACATTCACTATATACTGTGCTTCCAGGAGCTGAAACATATTTTCTTTGCTAATGTTAAGCAAGTCATGGAAATTTTTTCCATTTTTTATTTTCACCTATAAAGTGACATTCCATCCCTAGCTAGTCGATTTTTTTTAAATAGGAATTCACTTCATTTTAATTTATCCACTGAATTTTCTTTGTGCGTTTGTCATTGCTATTCTGTAATGATGACTATTTTAAATTTATCCACTGAATTTTCTTTAGTTTATTATTTTGTATGATGACTCCTCTTGCTTAGCAAGTCCAAAAAATGAAGAGGTTTCTCACTTTATTACTGCACCAAGATATTTAAAATATTACAAAATTGCATTAGTAAATTCATATTTCTTTAGATGTGAATAATAAAAAATTTTCTTCATTTAAATTAGAGCAGTATATTATATAAAAAACCAGTAAAATGTTTTAGTATGCATTTAGCTGCTTTAATATTCGTCTCAAATCTGACTGAATAATCAGTTGCCAGCCAAATCAGTATTCATTACATCCCCAATTCATTTCTATTTTAAATGCCATTTATTCATTTCTATTTCTTACATATATAGTTGACCTGTCAAGAAAAGAACTGTTTTCGTCCAAACTTTCATAATTCATGAACTGATTACACAATATTATTCATCGTGAAACTCTGGTTACTCATATTATAATCAAGTACATATACTCTAGACAACTTTAATCCTCTGCCTTTGGCTTACATGTTGAGTTGAAGAGTTAACACGAGATAAGTTGCATAAATATTGTAAAAAAAAAAATACGATTTCTGTGGGAAAGGATAATAAATATCTGTATTACCATTGGTAGCTTTATTTCACAGCTTTGGTTTCTTTATGAAAAGAAATTATCTAGCTATGCATGCAGAAACCATAAATATTTTGGAAAAATCCCTACCTATTATTGAAAGCAAATAGATAAACAGTACATTTTTAAATAAGACAATTAAAATGAAAAAAAGTTTCAATTTACCAGATAAAAAAAATAACGACATTCTGCGACAAGCAGTATTCTTCAACAGAAATATTAAACTTAAGATCCAGTTCAGCATTACTGCTTTAACATCTTTAATACTATCCCTTATTCATAGAATATTAGCCTTGTTTAGGTTAACGCTAAATATCACTGTCGACAAATGGCCATATTAGCTTACACTGGTCGATTTTTTAGCCCTATAAACCTTAGAACTAGTGACATTTTCTTTTAAAAAACATGACAACCGAAATGAAATTACAAATATTGAATTTAATGATGCTATTTCTTTTAAATTTCGCCAAAATTAAATACTGATGTCAAATTTAGCAGTTAAAAATAGGAAATATTGTAAGTGATCAAGTTACTCAGGAGTTATATTTTAAATTGATATTCCTGAATCTTACAATCACCTAAATAATTTAATTTTAAATGCGATAAGCTTTCAAAAACTATAAAAATACTAGTAATTTTAATAAGATATTAATTTATTTGTGTCTGAAATGCATTTAGCATGCATTGATTGTTTCCATAGCTTAAAAACAATATAGAAATAACACACACAAAAAAAAATAGTCTCAGAAGTAAGATAACACTGCATTCTGTCTAATTTTACTGAAAAGTTACTACAATGTACCAGTCAAACATTCCAATAAAAAAATGCAGAATATTAACGATTCTAATAACACACAAAACTAACACTAATGTTCCAATAACATCTACTTCTACCATTTAGTAAAGTTTTGCAGTTATTGCCGCTAGTCGACCGCTGAGATGCCCTCTTGCATCAATTATATGGCTAAACACAAATTAACTGGGCTAAATTACAATTTCTAATACAAGGTAAAGTATACAAACAATATCAATCTTTAAAAAACAAAATTTCACATTTAGATTCGAAATTATCAAATTTTGAGAAACGAATTCTAATACTTTTTTTTCTTTTTTAATAATCCACTCACAATTACTCAACATTGATTCGATCGAACCTAGTCAAGTTCCACATTAGGTCCATGTGCAATACACGATAATTGCAATTTAACTAACATCGCCAATATTAAATTGCCTAAATGTAATCATAGTTAAAAATCTGCTACACGAAAATGAAAAACTATATCATTTATTCACTATATTAGTACTGTTGACCAGAAATGGCGAAAATTGAACTTAGGCTTAATGGGCAGCAACCAGATTTTGCTTTTGCGAAAGTAATCAAAATTTACTGCGACATATTTTACAATAGCAACCTATAACATCACCCAAAGAACAAATTAAAAGAAATATTTAACTGGTAAAGAAATATATATACTAATTTGGGATTACAAGAATAGTATACCACGTGCGCCAATATATCACAACTTGGAAAAAATCTATAAAATAATACCAATAGTTATACTTCGCTGCAGAAAATACATAGGGTACCAGAATCTCTAAGTTTTCAATTAAAATGTAAACTTACTTTTCTGAAAAAGCCCGTCATTTTTTACATGTAATTTTAGATAGGACAGGCTTGCCCCGCCGCGATTCTCTACCGTATTCCGAATTACACGCAGGACTGATTGAAGCGTTGCCACGGCCACATTTGTATGAATAACGAGAAACAAACCAGGCTTAGAAACAGCTCGTAAAAGTTTTCTTTAATTTAGTTGTTATTAACAGTAATTGTATTAAGAACAAGTACAGTCATAATTAATATTATATAGTCAAAAGAAATTTAATCACCAACATCTCATTTCGAAAAAATTGAAGCAGTTTAATCTAACCAAGAATTAACTTTTTTGACTGCCTATGGACGAGTTTTCTGTATTGTTTATTTATACTAAAGTGCTGTACTCATACATTGAGAAATATGGAAGTCTATTCTGGTATTCAGTTGGTTGAAAACGTCACTTTTCCCGTTGTTAACGTGCAGAAAAGTGACGTCTCCCCAACCCAACGGGGGGGTACCAGAATAGACCCGCAAACCTTCAAAGCGGAATTTCAGGTTTTTAATGTATATGAACAAAGCAGAAAACTAGTCCATGTCATCTGAATAATTATTCAGATAAATACAGTGACTAACAAACAAATTGAATCAAATATGGTTCTACTATATGTCTCGTATTTTGTTTACTTACATTAAAAAAAACCTTAATCCATATTTGAATGGATTTAAGTCTATTCTGGGTACCCCCCGGTTGGGTTGGGACGTCACTTTTCCGTGGTTAACGGCCGGAAAAGTGACGTCTCCCCTAAATCTCCAACCGGGGTACCAGAATAGACCCCTTAGACTTCCGCTTTGAAGATTCCATTAGGTATTACACCGAATTACGTAGTCACCACATTTTAATATAAACAAAACAGAAAAACTCGTTCATTCTTTTAATTCTGTGCAAAAGACTAAATGTTGTTCCATCTTTATTAATCAATAATGTCTAAATAAAGATACCAAGACAGTAATATTTTGGGGCATGAAAGAGAAACAATATATCAGGATACATGTATGATCGAGTTTTCGTTTTTTATTTACATTAAAATGCGGTGACTACGTAATTCCGCTGTAATGCTAAGAAATGAATCTTTCAAAGCAGAAGTTCAAAAGCCATGCAACAAAAGTCGTTTTAATGTAAACAAACAGCAGAAAACTATTCCATATAAAAAATAAACGAATTGCATAATACTTAGTTTACAATTTGTCTTAAATGTCACAATATTTAAAAGCAGTCTTCTGAATTCACCACGACCTTTTCTGCTACAATGTTTGGATGGTCTAATCTCTTCCATCGAGATGAACTGTGTCCCAACGAACAGCGATCTCTGTATTGTTTGAATGCGGAGGTTATGTAATCCGGCAGCTTTTTAACACAAATAACATTTATTGACGCACACAACAAATCTACTGTTACCAGCATTCGATTCTGAATATAAAACACAAACTGCGCTACAATACAGCTAAGCGCGGTTCACAGGCTTTGCTTATAGCACATCTCCTCCTTCCTTGTAATTTAAAGGTCAAGTCTCTCAGAGGCTTGACAGTCCTTGTACTTAAAGGTCAAGTCTCTCAGAGGTCGGACAGTCCTACCACTTCTGGTCATTATTAGGATCAGGAGATGCTTCTGTAGATGAGCTAGCTTTTTCAGGGTATGTCTTTGAGATCAAAGATGACACATCAGAGGCGACATCCTGGATCGGCATCGGCAGGAGAGTGTTGATATCCCGTGACATCAGAGTCGTCCTCTGGCTCAGGTTCTGATGAAAAATCAGGTGAGGAATCAGGTGCTTTTGGTTCCTTCTGTAAACACGTCTGTCGACTGGACCCAGGTATGATCTTGCAAGGCGTTTTGCAGAACTTTCCCAGTTAACCTTCTATCAGTAATCCACACGTTCTGGACCTGGATCTAATTCATCGAGATTTCTAACACCGTGATGTTTATCATAGCTCTGTTTTCTGGCCTTCATTCGTCTCTCGTCTTTAGCCTCGAGAACTTTCATTACTGAGTATGGCCGTAGTTGGGTCGCAGCAACAGGAAGGGTAGTGTTGATTCTCCTACCCATAAGTAATTCCGAAGGGCTAAAACCATTCTAAAGGAGCTGCGCGATAGGCCATTAATGCAAAGATAAGGATCTCTAGATTTCTTTTGTTTTGACTGTTTCACTGCTGCCAGTCTGTCTTGAGAAAATTTAGCTACTTGATATGTAAAGCCATAACTTTTGCAAAAATCCTTGAATTCTAAGCAGTTCTTTACTGGATTCAACAGGGGCCGTTGTCTGAACGGACAACATCTGGGATTCCATGACGAAAAGATTGATTTTACAATGATTTATACTCTTGGCAGAAGTCAGTCTGTCAAGCCTGGCACTTGTGGTGACTAGAGTAGTAATCTGAAATCAGAAGGTACCATGAATTCTTGTATTTAAAAGATCAAGACTCTAAACTTCTGGGTCTCTCTGAAGAATGAAGTTGGAATTAAGTGTTGATATGATTGTTTGACTCTTGTATACATGCAGTGCAAGCTCTTTATTTTCTTCTTCAATTATTTTCTTTGCTTATTCCCGGCCATTGCCAGAGCATCTTGGCCTGAGCTCTTACATTTGGTAATGCCTGCAGGTGACCTTCATGAATTTGATTCAGCACTTCAGCTTGATGTGATTTTGGAATGATGATTCTGCAGCCTCTCATCAACAGTCCATCTTGAACTGATATTTCATAACGGTTTTGCCAATGGGGCACATAGTGTATCAACTTCTTTTCTAGAGGGCCATCCTTTCAGCAATATTAAATCAGTAAGTTTCGGCAAGTCTCTCATCTTTCAGCTGTGCAACTTTAGTTCATCTAATCTGCGAGATGATGCTGGAAGAGAACTTGTAATCATTTGAATGAACGTATCAATTTCGGCTTCCAATTCTTCTCTTGTAGGAACTTCTTCTGAGGGTTTCTTTGATAATGCATCTGCGGCGAACAATTCCTTCCTGGAATATGTACAATTGTATAAGAAAATTCCCCATCATCTGCAACTTGATCCTCTGTAATCGTGGAGATAAGACATCTAAATTTTTTCTTGGAAAAATATTGAACAGAGAGGTTTGTGAACTGTCTCATTTTAAATGCATTCCTGTCAGATAATTCCCAGTCTTTTCGGGAATCCCCACACAACAGCAAGGGCTTCCTTTTCAATTTGTACAACGATCTTCCGTTGGGGGGTCAAAGTCCTAGATGCATAGGCTATTACCCTGATCTTTCTTCCCACTCAGCTTGCTTTCAAATTTGTAGCTCCTAAGCCATACGGATGAAGCATCTGTGGTAACTGTGGTTTCTTTCTTTTGATCAAAGATCATTAGTACAGGACCTGACGACAGTATTTTCTTCCTAATTTCTTGAAAAGCTGCTTCAGGAAGCCCCTACACAAAAGTCACTTATTACTAGCATAGTCAGAGGAAAGTATGTCCGAATAGTTAGGAAACGAATCTTGGCAAGAAGGTTATGCCCAATAGTTGCTTCAGTTCCTTTTATCTGCTGGCGGCTGATAATTTTCTATCGCAGCAATTTTATCAGATCCGGGTGAATTCCTTGTCCACATCTATTATATGACTCCAAAATTTAATAGATGTCTGAGAGAAAATACATTTCTTTTGCATTTAATGTCATACCAGAGTTCTTAATTCTTACAGACTTCTGTGGAAGTCGTTGTCGCGCCTTCTTTGAGTAGATCCCCATATTAAAATATCATCCATGTGACAAATTGTTCAGGTATTCCTTCTAACATTTGAGACATCCTCTTGAAGTGTTCTGGAGCAGAGGATACCGAAAGGCAATCTTGGAATCTAAACCTACCAAATGGGGTGATAAATGTAAGAGATAGGATGATCTTTTATCCAGAGGAATTTGCCAGAAACCAGAATTGGCATCCAGTTTCGAAAAATTTTGGCTCCAGTCAAGAGAGAGATTTAAAGAGTATTCTGCCTGGGTAATGGCAGCTCACGCATAACATTTGCTGAGTCTCTATCAGGTTCAGCAAATCCTTACATTACCGTCACTTTTTGGTACGATTAATACCGGTGCACAATTAATTCTGTCGGTTTTAAGACAGGTATGATAACCTTTTCCTCCACCATTCTTTCTAATTCACCTTTAGTTTGCTTTAAAAAGAGGAATCGGCACATGTCTGGGGAAGTGATAGCAAAATTTGGGATAGATCCTGGTTTCAATTTGATAGAATAGCATCCTTCATTACTCCCAAGTCCTTTGAAAAGTTCAAATTTAGCTTGATCAGCTGCAAGAATCTGGCAAATAGAATTCAAATTTGGACCTGCCAAGAGAAAACAGTGCAGTTTTGCCAAGAAGACACGTTTAGTTATTTGGAAATCACATAGATTTCTTCAGTGCATCTCTTTCCTTTGTATTCAATATTGTCTTGAATTCTGCTTCAATGATTTCTATTCGGGACCACAAGGGAATTTTATCAGGTGTTCTAATTCTAGCATTTTGGAAACATGACATTCTGAAAAAAACATTTGCAGGCAATACAGTGTGATCAGCTCCACTATCGGGGATTTTAAATTTAATGTTTTTTTATGGTTTACTTGAACCGTAATTGTCCAATCTATGTTACTTTGTTTTTACTCGAGCTGTACTACCCCTAAATATGCCACTCAGAACATCCTGTTTGGGATTTGCAATACAAACCTTCTGCATAGTGTCCATATTTTTGAACATTGTCTGCATCTGGCATCCCTTGCAGGACAATTTTTATCATGTCTTTGTTTACCGCACCATTTACATTTTCCATGCAAGTGGATTCATTTTCATTATTTTTCTATGAAATCGGATTTCACATTTTGTTTCCTTGCCTGAGCTTGGTTTGCTTCAGAAATTCTTGCCGGTTTATTTACATGAGATAAAGAAGCTAATACGGACGCATTGTCCTTTTCGGATCATTTTTTTTCCTGTTGTCTTTGACCACTTCACTGAGTCGAACTCTTTCTCAATCACTTTGTCAAAGTTAGTCATGCCCAACTGCAACTTTCACTTAGATTCTGTCGCGCAGGCGCCAACCACACCCTATCCCGAATGAGTCTGTCGTGTAATACACCATATTCACAGTGTTCCCTCTTGGATACGTATAAGCAAAGCGGTTATAAAACGTATTGACTGGATTCACCATCGAGCTGTACACGTTTATTGAACTGTGCACGTTCAAAAAATAGTATTTTCTTAATAACAAAATGATCATTAAACTTTTTCAACACAATATCAAAGTCATCTTGTTCCGTTTCTGATAAACCGAAAGAACTAAAAAATATCCCCTCTGCTTGTTCTCCCATGATATAGAGTAAAGAATTTACCTGTTCATTTCCTCTGTTTTGGTCGATAATCCGGCTAAATCCGATATCTTTCGAATCTCTCATTTTCCATTTTGACCTCTCGCTGCAAGGCGTTGAAAATGTAAAGTTCTCCGGAGGATTTATATGCAACGCTGCCATAGCTACTCCGTTTTCTTTTGCTCACCGAACTTCGGTCTGACGATGTTTTAGCAATAAAATGTCTGCGAACTTCAGCCAATTAACTGCTGCCACCATGTATTGTTTGCGTGTTGAGGCGTTATGTAACTAGGCAGCTTTAACACAAATAACATTTATTGACGCAATACACAACAACGACCGGTTACCAGCATCTGATTCTGAACATAAACACAAACCGCGCTACAGTTACAGCTAAGCGCGCGGTTCACAGGCTTTGCTTATAGCACAATCTCAATCACTCCAGTTGGTTCTTCCCTAGGCAGTTACCCAATTTAGTTACTATGAATGGTACGAAAAATATTCCATTCAAAACAATTATACAATAAATTATCCAAATTTTCGTGCAATTAATTAGTGAATTCAATTGTAGCTCATATACAAATATGATGTTGGGTTCACACAATTGACAGCACTTGTAAAGCACGCATCGCTGTATTTATATTTTTGTTTTAAGAGTTGTGAACCTGGCATTTTCTACTCAAGTTTATCTCAAACAGCTTCATCATCATCGTCATCATCTACTCAAGTTTCAGTTCCGATGTAAAAATTCACGGATAATGCGTTTGTAAAATAAATCTCTGTTTTCAGTTTGGTAAAAGAGTTATCTTTTTCAAAATTGAAAACTATTTTATGTTGAGTCAGGGACCTCGAAGTATGTTTATCAACTCTAGTGAATTAACATCTTGGAACAGTTTACATTTTAAAGGTAGAAACATTAATTAAATTTAGCAGATATTTCGGGTGAAATCTTTGTTTGGTTCCAACATATGGCATGCATCGATTTTCTCAACTACTCTTGAGCATCTGATATAAACATGAGACCGCATGTCCAAAAAGATGAAGAAATTCAGAAATATTCTGTTATTATTTTAAAAATTGGAGTATTAACTTCCTCTTTGAAATTTCAAAAAATTGAGATAAGTGGTGTTTCATGTTAAAACGACGATTCACATAAACATTATGAATTTTACCAGACTATTATGTAGATTCAAGAAACTTCTTTTTGCTATATCTGAAAAACTCAGCTAACATCTCAGTTCAATTTTTTCATTAATTGCCTTGTATTAAAATCAAATATATTTCTTTTGCCTGATACCGAGAAAATCGCCTGTAACACTAAGAAAATCAATACATTAACTTTTGAAATAGAGGAAAGACTAAATAACCCTTCTTTCTCCATATCATAATTATTGCTTTGAAAGTACTATGATAAATTTTCTGTATTGTTTATTTACATTAAAAACTTTGACTTCCGCTGTTAAGATTCCATTGACTTAGCATTACACCGGAATTACGTAGGTACGGTATTTTCTATGTAAAATAAAACAATACAGAAAACTCGTCCACAGAGGCAGTGCTGTTAACTGACAGCTTTCCTGAAAATAAATTTCATCTTGCACTCACAATTTAAAAAAAAACAAAATTAACTGAAATTTGGTAAAGGGGAGATTCCTTAACCGTGCATTTTAAATTTTAACACTAAAGGAATACATTTGTATATGGTATTATTGTCACTATAAGGAATCTAATATATATTGAATTCTGAATTGAATCTTTTCTGATCTTTTCTTTGCTTTTAAATCAAATTTTCTGTATTTAAAGGTTGTATCAGACATCAGCGTTGTGTGTGCATTTTTCGTCTACTAAGGCAATGCCATTGCCAAAGTTTTGTAGCATCGTGACGCATTGAGACAACCAATCAGACAGGATGCTGGTAATCGTACTGTATTCGATCGGTTTAAAAATGTAGTTGTGGGTTTAAAACAAGGCCAATACATGCGGTATAATAGCATATAGTTGTCTCGTCGGGACAAGAAATATGCCGTCTCCGCTGTTTCTGCGCATGCGCTTATCCTTCTGCGCATGCCTGATTTTCTTCCAGAGCATGCGTCAACGAAGGTCCGCATGTATTGGCCCAGCGTAAACCCACCTTAAACGATAGTGACGGAAAAATGACAGCAGCACTGAACCTTGGTAGACGAAAAATGCACACACAACGCTGCCCTCTGATATAGTCTTAAAGCAAATTATTAAATTTTCTTCCTCATATAAATGAATGAAGATATTTTCGGTTACTAAATATTTATGAAATAAAACTCTAGTTATTAATCTATTTCTAAAATTTAACGGTGGTTTTGCGCTAAGAACTGTTAAAAAAAATGTAAAATTGAAAAAAAAACTAAAATTGAAAAAAAATAAAATTGAAAAAAAAAAAAAAAAGTAAAATTGTCAGAAATAATATTCGTACAGTCTTTTACTTCAGAAATAAAAGAAAAGAAAAAACTTAATACTTTTAACCCCTTCGGGACGGACGCCCGCCGCAGGAAGCGCGCCCACAGGACGAGAGCCGGTAAGCGCGGTCTGTGCCCACCGGCCGAAGCATTTTTCTCCGCTGTTTCCAACACGTTAAATCTCGCTCGTGCACAGCAGCGAGATATAGGTGTTCAATTAGTGATTCCCTCATTTGTAATTAATATCTTCGGTATTGAGATCGATAGGGTATTAGTTCGAGGTGCTGTATCTGATTAAAGCCTTCAAAATTAATATAATACAGCTGACAGGTGGCGCTGCAGGTTGTAATCAGAATCCGATAAGAAATCTATAAACTGGCCCTGGCAAGCACGAAAACGCCTAATTTGAATCGATTGTGATGTGATTGCAACGATTACTTGCAATGACAGTTTATAGCTTTCTCTCGAAATCTGAACTGTGATTACAACGTACAGCGCCACCTGTCGGCAACATTTATTAACTAATTTTGAAACCTTTGTACTTCAGATTTTTACAGTTTCTGGGACTAAGCATATCACTGGTTTCTGTTCTTTCATCGATCTCCTGCTGCCGAGTTATTTAATTTTAAATGAGGGAGTCCTCTTTGCTGGACACCCTGTACTAATGCATAAAAAGTCCTGACATAGAAGAAATGAAACCATTTTAAATATGCTAAACGATATCAGATTCTAAATAATAAAAAAAGTTTAATTAAAATTACTTACTTTTAATAATAAAAAAATAAAAAAAATGCAGTTTATTTCCCCATAGTTGAAAGTACCTAAATAAAACACGAGATTATTGATGCAAAATTCGAAAATATAGGAAGAAAAATAAATATTTACATTCAATATCATAAAATACTTCAAGAAAATTATAATAATTAACTCTCTTCAAAGCCTTCGAAAAATCTCCAATTTAGGACTCCAATTTATAATGACGGATTTGGAATCGATATATTAGTACTATCCTGAATTCAGAATCAGCATTCATAACTATCTAAAGAACTCTAATAATTTATCGCTTTATCACTATCGTCGGAAAATCCATAGATTTGTCATTTAAAAATTCTGCATATTTCCCTCCGAAAGTTAATCATGTTCTTTTTTAGCAGTAACTGCAAAAAATAAACAGAGAGGCATAAAAACCCTTTGACAGAATATTCCACAAAATTCCAACTCAAAACGAGAGGATAAATTATAAAACAATCACTCCTAAAATGAGTTAAAGAGTTTTAACACGTGTTTATTACACTCGCCAAAGCACGTGTTTCTGTTATACTTTCAAAAATCAAATAATTCCAATAGAATGATCTTGCTGTATCACGCGGCAGACTACGATCCAGACATCGAGAGAGAAATACTAATGTACTGACCAATCTGAAAAGAAACATGGAATAGTAACGCCATCTGATGAAAGCATTTGTTCCAGTGCCAACCGCATATGTGCGGCTCGGCCCACAGCAGCAATTTCGCCGTAACGCAATGCGGCGCTCATCCGAGATGAGTCAGTTGAAACGCACATATGCGGCGTTCGTGCCGAAGGCGTTAATGAACGCAAGCACGAAAATAGCTGGCATCTTAGTTTGTATTGTGGCGACGTGACAGTACTGAGAGAAATTCATTATTATCTAAACAGCGATAAAATTGTATTCCAAACCTTCCTTACATTTAGTAATACGAGACGTTCCGAAAGTGTTTCTGACATGTTTTTTCACGAGAAAGCTTTTATTACAATTGAAATATTACAATGGCAAACAGACTACAAACTTTTGGCTATTTTCCCACATATTTGCCGCAGACACTGATACATTGTCACCCATGAAATCAGTTTCTAAGAAACCATCCTGTAAAATCGGTGCCCAGCGAGCGAAGGTAGTTCTTCACATCCCGCCGCACCTCCTTCATTGCTTCGGAAGTGACGTCCCCGATATGCGCCGACTTCAACGCAGGAAAAAGGCGAAAGTCTGATGGGCAAGATTAAATCGGAAAGGTTCGATGATGCACTTTCTCCCATCCCAGGCAACGAATGTGTTCTTTGTGTCCCTTTGCCATCGTCCATGAATAAACCTCCGGGGCTTATTGCCACTCTGCAGTCTTGTGATCAGCGTGATGTCCTTCGCTACCATCTGCACCTTTTATTCCGCATTGAAGGCAGCATTATCGGGGCGTCACTTCCGAAACAATGAAGAGGCCCATTAAAATCGTAACTCGAAGTTTGAGCGCCTGCGATCCAACATACATATCTATAAAAAATGAGGTACGTACCGAAAGTAAATTTCTGTCATGTTTTCTCACAAGAAAGCTTTTATTACAATCCGAAGCACACAATGGCATAACAAAGTACAGATTCTATGTTATTTTCCTCATATTTGCCGCCGACATTTGATACGTTTTTTTTCGTACTCAAGTGAAATTAGTTTCAAGAAAACCATCCTGGTAAAAATCGGTGCCCAGCGAGCGAAGGTAGTTCTCGACAGCCTGCCTCAGCTCTTCATTGCCTGAAGCACGTCCTGACAGTGTTGACTTGCTGCAGAAAAAGGTGAAGAAGGATCTCTCACGCTGTTCAAGACTGCAAGAAGCCTCTATGAATTTTGTTCTTTGACGATAAATGCAACACCCCACATAGCAAGGGGCACAAAACCACTCCTTCGCTTGGGATGGGAGAGATTGGGAGCAACCTGAGTAGCCCCGATTTCGCCCCTTTCACCTTCTGCATTGGAGTCACACCATCGGTACGTCACTTCCACAGTAAAAGCAATGAAGAGCTGGCAGGCTGTGAGGAACTTATCTGCCTGCTGGGCACCGATTTTTTACCAGATGGATTCTTTGAAATTGATTTCATGGTACGACTAATGTATCAGTGCGGCAAATATGTGGAAAAATAGCCAAAAGTTTGTATTTTGTTATGCCATTGTAAGCTCGGTTTGTAATAAGCTTGCTTCTTCTGAAAAGAATGACGAAACTTACTTTCGGAACGTCCCTTTTATATAAGAAATTGTAGTATATTGAAAAATATCATATTGTTACAAAAAATCGTTCTTTTGGGTATGGAGGATACAGTCCAACCACAGGATACGGAGAATGAAGGTTTATTCTGACAATTATTCAGGAGAACAGGCTACCAGATACAACATCTCCTGTACAGATTAGCAGCAAACAGACAGCAATTCATTAGTAAACAGTATGACACCACTTTCAGATTTCCTGGTCAGCAAATCACTAATAAAGACAGTAAAGCACATCCCAAGAACAGCTACTGCGCTCTATTCTCGTGAGCACGAGCACAATGCCACTGCCAAAAACGTTTGTAGCACGTGAGCATTGAGACAACCGGTCCGGACAGGATTTCGTTCGGTCATTTTTGGAGCTGAACTACGTCACTGTCAAAGTCTCACCCGGATTGGTTTGAATTTCGCTGCTCACTATTTTCCGGTTCCATCGTGTGCATTTCGGGCCGGTTGAATGCAGCCCACGATTTCCGCCATCTCAGTTCGGTTGCGGTCACACGTTACAAACCTTTTGCTGAGTGGCATTGTGCTCGTGCTCACGAGAATAGAGCACGTTACTTCCGTGGATATGCGCGAACTTTCAATCGCGCTCAGCTCCGCGCTTTCCAGCTCTCACTGCAGACGAAACTCCAAAGTTCGTTCCAGTCGATCAACGTACTACTGCTCTGTGATCGTAGCGTTCCTTTTTATAGTCTCCCCAGACAGTCCATGACGTCACATGGAATCATCATCAGGATAAATCTAGATCTCGGCCCCTAATAGAGACATCGAGAAAGTAATAGTATTTTCGGGAATCTTTCTACTTGTCGCCAACTTGCCAAAATGGTCGCCAAGTTTGCACCAAGGTCAGGGATCCAGTCCTGGCCGCTGCCAATCATTCCATACTAACCCCTCTGTCAAACCTCTTCCCAATAGTACTTCCCACTTGCCGGGAAGCGACATTCCATGTTCGCAATAATATACAGTACTGTATAGTACCTTCTGCTATTTGGGTTACCTATTCAAGAATAAGCACTTTACCCAATCCAGAATATCGAAAACTTTAACAATCTCCGCCTATATGGTATGAAACGTTTAATATTTTTCTGTTTCGTTAAGATTTACATATTTTAACAATTGTGATATGAAAATTGTCTCAAAACGCTCTACAGGGCAGGCTGTTGGACCTAGATCTACTCACCCTAATATGATGATGTTTCTATAGGCTGGGATACTGTCTGAAAATTCAGACGTGCGAAAAAAATCGTTCAAAACCGCTCTACAGGGCAGGCTGTTGACCTAAGAGCTACCATTTTAACACGACAATGTTTGTAGCTGGATACTGTCTGTAAATTCAGACATGCGAAAATTGTCTCAAAAAGGCTCTACAGGGCAGGCTGTTGGACCTAGAGTACCAAATTTGACACATAATTACTTCTTTTTGGATAGTAGGTGCTCACTAAGAAAGGGATTTTGTAAAATTTTATTAAATTTTTATCCCAAAATTAATAGAAATTTAAGATTTTCCTAGATAATTTCTGAGCAGTCACAGTATTGTACAAAGATATTTTACATCATACTTTAAAAATTCAAAAGTTAGTTTTTCAGTTATAAAAATTTTATTTCAGTAATTGTTTATTTATAACAATTTTTTAAAAATATTTTAAATAAACTTTACAATAATATAGGTGTACAATAAATGAAGTAACACATTTCAAAAAATTAATAATAATAATAATAATAAAATAAAAAAACTAAAATATTGGCACTGCATTTTTTTAAAAAATAAGAGCTCATCCCAAAAAAGAATTTTTTCAGATAGGTAACGGTAAATACACCTTCAAAATTTTACTAACAGCGAGAAAATTCAGTACGGTTTATTACTGATCAGCAGAAGCTGATCTGGTTTCTTTTCGTAGTTTTAACGTAGACTACGTTCCTCCCATTGGGGTCTCAAGAAGCTGAAATTGATTTTCATGCTAAAAAAACGCCGCGAAAACGCTATGGGGAGATCCTCTATATCTCAGTAACTACATATCTTAAAAAACATAACTAATGTCTTATTTAGAGATAAAGGCTACAGCAGAAGTTGCTAAAAGAAAAATTGAAAATCGAATTGTAGTTCAGCGGCTACTGACGCAAAGTTGGACAAAATTACGCAAGAATTGGTGATGCTATCCTGTATATCTCGGTAACTAGGCAATGTTAAAAAAACATAAGTAATGCCCTTATTTTAGATAAAGGTAACACAGAAGTTGCAAAAAATGAAAATCGAAAAAAGTCACGCGAATAAAGTTAGTCTTACGCCTTTAACATCAGCGACTGTTTGAAAAAGCCAGCTCTCGTCATTTTTTTTTTTTCTTGAATATCACGAAAACTTCAGTTTTCACACTACATGAATTCAACAACCAAAAGATGCAGTTCCTCAGAAATACATGCTTTATTTTTCTTTCCAGTTTTAATATTTTCTCAGATACGGCTCAAACAACTGTTTGATTTCCAGTTATTTACGACCCCCTAGACCACCGAAATGGCATGTTACCTATCTGAAAGCTTGAGATGCGCCTGCATTCTTAAAAATTCGCTGTTCCAACATTTTTTAGATTTTTAAAAATTAATTTGAATTGTGTGTCACTGTTTGTGTATACCCTGTACTTATTATTGCTTTAGTTACTGCATTTATACATTCGTGCAAGGTTGAGTAACTGATTTTAAATAATAAAGCCATCCACAAAACCAGCGGGAGTGTTCTCCCCTAAACTTCTCTCGTATACTTCCCCAAAAGGTGCCGTTTCTCCTTCCGCGTGGCTAAAAAAAATTGAACCTACTGTTATCCAGAATCCAATGACTATCAGAAGGTTTTTCATTGTGAAAGATTGAAAAATATCTAGTAAAGAATCCAATTCAAAGAGATGCGTACCGATTAAAACGCATCTGTCGCACACTGCTAGGTTTCTCTTGCCGCCTCAAGGACAAATTGACATAATTCGCCCTCTTTCGCCTGCACAGAAGACTGTTTCTGGTACGCATGCGCGTGATAGCGAATACTTCATAGTAAATTATACAGACCGACAGACAGTTTAATCCGTTAATCGGATTACCCAAAATTTATATACTTTCTTGACCTTACATCCATGATGATAACGGTGTACAAAATTTTATCCATCTGTTTTGTTCAAATTTTTTGAGTTATACTGTCTTCTGCATGGCCGTGACAGACAGACAGACTCCCTTGACGGACGGTCCAAATTTGATAGAAACTTAAAAGTTATGTAAAGACCACATACCAAATTTCCATCCCCGTAAACCTCATAGTTTTCGAGTTATCGCTCCATAGACACACAGACAGACATAATCCCAAAATTGTGTTTCTTCGGACTCAGAGAGGTCTAAAATGTAGAGATTCGTCAAAATCTCGAGTTCGAATTTTTGACGATTACAATATCATTGTCTCTTTGTATACTCGTATACGAGAAAGTAATTAAGTACCGTTTGGGTATTAAAAAAAGATTAGCAATTTGGTTTTCATTTGTATTTCATTACAGAAAATCTTTTAAACTACTTTTCTCGATTATATTTACTCATGCGAATAAGACATGTGTCATGAATCTGGGCACTACTATGACGTGCCTGCTTCTGTAGGAATTCGGTCGCTCAAGATCTGAACCAGCCTGGACGTTTACCTGGATCTCATCATCACTTGCAAATTAAGCTGGCCGGCAAGAAATTTCTTGAGATGAAAACAAAGTTGTCGGAAGAACTAGGTCCCAACCGCACTTTCGCACCATCCCTTCCACACTCATTGTCCTCTCCATGGGTGCTCTACCTCTATCTGACGATACATTTCCCACAAGGCAGAATACTGCATTCAACACTTGAGGTTTGGCTCTTATTTCAAAAGCTGGCTGGCCGATCAATTGTTTCATACATTAATAATGACAAACAACACTTTAAACGCTAGCGTGGTGAAAACAAAATGGCTTGGCTAATTTGTTCTCGAGTTGATGGAATGTAACTACGCATGCGCGATCTTTTGCTGCCAGATGCGCGGGAGATAGTAAAACGGTATTTACTTTCTGGAGAGCTACATTTTTACTTTCTCGTATACGAAGTATACAAAGAAAGTATTGTAATCGTCAAAAAATGAACTCGAGATTTGACGAATCTCCACGTTTTAGACCTCCCTGAGTCCGAAAAAACACAATTTTGGAATTAAGGTCTGTCTGTAAATCAATGGACAATTCGGAAACTATTGTATTTTTTTCACGGGATAAAATTGGTATGTGGTCTTAAAACATGGCCCCAGTAGGTCTCTATCTTCCTCAAATTTTGGACAAAATCAGCCCATGGAAGTCTGTCTGTATGTCCGCGGTCATGTGAACACTATAACCAAAAATCTGAATAGCTAGATGCACAAAATTTGGCACACAATATCGTTGCGAAATGGTCCGGTATCAGCTCTGGGCCAAACCAACAAAGGTTGACTGTCCGTCCATGGTATAATTCCATTTTAAAACGACCCATTTCTCCACGCGCATGCGTACTGGAAGCAATCTTCTGTGCATGTGAACGCTGTGAGCGAATTACGTCAGTTTGTCCTTGAGCCGGCAAGAGAGGAAAATCGGTACGCATCTATTTGAATTTGATCTTCCTTAAATATTTTCAATCACTATAATGAAAACCTTCTGATAGTGAGTCATTGACTTGATACAGTGGGTCGAATTTATTTTTAGGCCACGCGTGTAGGTTAAACGGCACCTTTTTTAAAGTATACGAGAAAGTTTAGGCATACCCAAGTTTCAGTGTGCAACCCTACCGCCTGATAGATACCAGAAAAATTTTAAGAATTAACTAAAACAGAAGAACTAGTTTGAAATATCTATTATGCTTCCAGCTGGGATTATAAATCTAAACCTGATTACCAAAGTTTTTCATATCGACTTAAAGGCACTTTTTCTCTGTTAACATGACCAACAAAATTCGAACACAACTTGTCTGAATTCTCAGCTGTCATTTTAATGAGTTTTATTAAATTAAATAAATTTATGAAATGATATCTCAAAGACTAAATCTAGAATATAAAGCAGAAAATACATGTACTACTGTCCGTCTGTCTGTCGGTCACAAGAACTCCTCTCCGACGGTGAACGGTAAGCAACACATGAAATTTGCATTACGATATCTTGTATATTACTTTAGTCAGCAAAGTATTTTCAACTTTCAGAGTAAATTAATTCTTAAGATATTTAATTACAATTAACGAAATTAGCCGCTGTTAAGCCTAATGCTTGGACGTTTTTGCCAATAACTTGAAATATGTATTAGGACAACAATTATTTTAAACAATTTTAAATACTAGAAACATTTTAATGAAGACATTCACGTGATAAAGTGTTTTCTGATTGTTATTGAAGTTTTAAAAAATATATATTTTGAATGCAATTTTCTAATACTTTTTTACTTTTCGTATAATGAAGAAAGTATTGTAATCGCCGCACCGAACTCGAGATTTTGACGGAATTTCCACGTTTTAGACCTCCTTGAGTCCGAAAAACACACTTTGGAATTATGTCTGTCTGTATGTCTGTGAACACGATAACTTAGAAAACTATTAGGAGATAATGGGATGAACAATTTATGTATCTTGAACTAATGGTGGTTTCTATCAAATTTTGGAAAAATCCAACCACGGAAGTCTGTTCATTTGTAGTGTCCAAGGTCATGAACGCTATAACTCAAAAACTTAATAGCTAGATTGATAAAATTAAAGTAAAAGTTTTATCGTCTTGAATATAGGTTCGAATAAAAATTTTGGCTCTGTACTATCATTTAAGTTTGTTGTAAGAGAAAGTATTGTAATCGTCAAAAATTGAACTCGAGATTTGGACACCTCCACTGTTTAGACCTCCTCCTCAGTCCGAAAACACAATTTGGAATTATGTTCGTTCAGAACACGATAACTTTGAAACTATTAGAGCTACGGGGGGACGAAATTTGATATGCGATCTTTATACATAATTTTAGATTTCTATCAAATTCTGGCCAAAACTGTCAACGGGAAGTCTGTCTGTTCAAGGTCTGAAGTCAAGTGTGAACACTATAACTCAAAAAACTTGAATTAGGTATATATAGATAAAATTTGGTACACAGTTTTATCAGTCAAGAATGTAGGTCCGCATAAAAATTGCTGGGCCACCTGTCAAATGGTTGACTGTCTGTCGGTCTGGTAGCAATCTCTGGTACCAAGGGAGGATTACGTCACTTGTCCTTTGAGACGGAGTTTGTGAGTGATATGTTTTATCTCCCAGCCTTTGTTTTTCGCTCACTGTAACGGAGCTTTTCTGGAGTGATGGAAAATAAATATTGCTAAGTTTTAATGGCAGGCATCTCTTTAATATGATTCTCCACCTAAATATTTTACGATCTCTAACTGCAATGAAAACCTTCTGATATTCGTTGCTGCATTCTGGATTACAGATCTGATTTTTTTATCCACGCAAGGGGAGGAAATGACAAATTCTGAGCAATGATACGAGAAAGTCAGGGGAGTCCACTCCCACTGGTTATTCTTATAGAAATAAATTCAAACCAAATTATCATATGCGCGGCTTCGCCAGTGTTGAACTTAATATAAGAAAATTGTTTTTTTTTTTGAGCATAAACAACAAAAGTAGACTTTTCACTTCCAGATGCTCTAGCATTGACAGCTTTTACTACGTTTAAGAGTGATCCACGGCGTTAGTGAATTATTCTCTGATGTTTTGTTTAATTTTCACAAATTTTTTTTTAATTAATCCTGATGTGTGTGTGCTGCTTCAAGTCTATTTAGTCCTGTTCCGCCTGTATAGAGAAAAATGGAGGGGAAAAGAGGTTCTAATCTAATTATCTGTTCCAAGAGCTCCTCCTAAATGGACATAGTATTTATTCTGACATGAAATTTGCACAAAAAGCATTCCTAGTCCGTCTTAGGTTAATTTAATTTTTTCAAACTTTCAAAATAATTACTTCCTAAGATATTTAAATAAATAACGAAAATTTAGCCAATTTTCGGCGTTTTATTCAGTGTTTTCGTCAATAATTTCTTTAAAAAATATATTGCACGTAGATTATTTACATGTTACATTCTAAAAAGTAGAAAATTATCTTTTTATGATTTCAATTTAAATTTTATTAGTTCTTTTCTTACTTTAATAAACATTTCAAATTTATTTCATACACAATTGTAACAATGCTTTCTGTTATTGTAAAAAAATTCAAACCATTGATCGTTTTGTGAGTATCAAAATTGATTCCGTATTTTACCATTTCGAAAGTTATGATAAAAATATTTAGACGTTAACAGAAATGCAGAAATTTTATTTAGCTTTTATTTCGTAGCATATACCTCTTCAATATAAATTTGCCCTAATAATACAATGATGTTAATTAATCGCTTTCATGATGTTTCATTTAATTTTACAAATTTTCTAAATGATCATAAATGAAAGTGTAAAATCCTTCAAGATTGTTGATCCCATTTCCTACTGAGGAAAATTTTGGCGTGAAAAGAAAGAACAATATGAGTTTTTTTTCGGTCAGTGACAAAAACATCATCAAAGATAAGAGGAATTGCTGTCCGGATAATGGCAAAAAAAAAAAAAAAAAAAATCGACGGGAGGCTGTCTCTGCGAAACGGTCCTTGGATTGAGGGGCGTAGACTTACTTACCTTACTCCAACTGTGATCTTCTGTGTCTAAAGTTGTTCTTATGTGACTAAAGTAGCCTTGCTGTGACTTTGAATCTATGCTCTATGACCTTCTCAGTTAAATGAAACTAAAACCAACCTCAATTCAATTAAATCGTTGGAAAGCGACAGTGCAATTAAATCAATTGTTACTAATTAATTAAGGACAGTTAATTAATCAGATTGCTCTTCAACTGTGACTAAAGCAGCTCTATGTGACTACATTAATGTCGGTGACCTTTCTCTGTTAAATGAATTAATCTGAAATGAATGAATTAATCTGAAATGAATTAATTATTAATCTGTTAAAATTCAGTTAATATACCGCTCACAGCCGATGCGTGCGCGCTCACCGGTCGCCATCAAAATTCTTCTTGATTTTCACCACGGTAAACTCGACTGTGACTAAAACCATATTACAAATTCCTAAAATTCCAGCAATCTTCATTGTCTACCTTTCTCTGTTAAATGAAACTAAAACGAACTCTAGTTATTTGCATTGCGGAGCTATAAGCGTTTAAAATATCACGAAAAGGTCATAATTCTTTTTCTCCTTTTCCGACAATTCATTAGGATCCACTATGAAGAGACGTAAGTCTACGTCAAAAAAATATAAGATATGAAAGTGTTTCGCTGTTGCCGTAGCAATGAGGGGGGGAGGGGAAATGGAGCGCGAAGGACTACGAGATTTCGCCAGGTGGTTCCAACTAAGGAGAGAAAACAAGAAGGGTGTTTCACTGTTGGTCCCAGCGGGTCAGTTGATTAACGAAAATCAAAGAGTTATCGCTTTCATGAAAACACTTATTAAATTAAAAGTGTTATAAGTACTTAGATTTGAAATATTTTTTATCCCGAGCAACGCCGGGGATATCAGCTATGATTTTAAAATATTAAGGTATATTTCTTAAATGTCAAGTCCAAATTTTATTATCGTAAGAATCAAAAAGTCTTATGTGAGGTAAATATGCATAATGATAAGTACTTCTGGTTCAAGGTTGGAAGGAAGCAAGGTTTAAAAAAAAAAATCAACACCTGTTAGATAACACACAAAGCGTGGGAAATTATGAAGCGTCAAGCATGTTTATAAGTAGAAAAAAGAGAAAACCCACTTGACTTTAAAATAACTAAAATCTTTTTTTTCAACCATGACAACCGACTTCTTTTGAAGCCTACGGTGCACTTAAAAACGAGTTAACTCGGGTTATGTCCTTGCTGGTTAAAAATTGATTTTAAAGTGTTTTTTGATTTTCATTTCTTTGAATAAAGAGGGAAAAATACTTTAAAAAAATCCTATTTTGATTTAAGTGTGGTTTACGGCTGAAAACAGTTACCAACTGGACAATATCAATATATTTCAGAAAAATACATCAATAAAATTTATAGTCGTCAAACACATATGAATTTTAGCTGAATAGTAATATGGATAAGGAATTTCCTTCAACTTTGTAGAATAAAATATGGTATTTTCAAGCGTATTGTTAAAAAGATGTAGCCTCATCTTTTAAAAACATCCATTTATTTTTATTTCTTATCAGTACTCTGTGCTGCCATCTATATGCTGTCAATTGATTTAATAAAAATTTACATGTATCCTATTGCAACAACAGGCATTTGAGCTTGTCTTATTCCCTAAGTGATTTTAGAAAACAAAATTGGGTATGTCGCTTAAAGGCAACACTGGCATTTAAGGGGTAAAAAAGCACAAAAGATTTTTAATTAGGGATTGGAAAACTTACTGGTTTAAAACCGAAAACCGTTTTGTTTTCGGTTGTTTTTTTTGCCCTGTTTTAAACCGCTTATTTTTTTTTTAAATCCAAAAAGGGAAGAAACCCGGTTCGGAAGATAGCTCGATTTTTAGGTTCGAATTAGACTAAAAATTTAATAAGTTATAAAGCTTCGAAATTCATCATCTAGCCGATCACCGACAACCGCTTCTTCGAGGCGTCTGTTGGTTGGTTATGGATGACTGAAAGAGAGTCTATAAACAGATAAATATTGGCCAATGGATTGATTTCCTTAAAATACACACAAAAAATTTTGTCTGCAAACGGCGTCTGTAGCCAAAAAAATATTTATATTCAGTCGGAAGTTCTTGTGGCTTCCGAAAGATTAGTATTTACGTTGAATGATGTTATATTTGATGGGAGGTGTCGACTGTTGATCAACACATTAAGGAAAGAGTCTTTAGGAGTAGATTAGAACGATAAATATTGGCCAATGAATTACAATTTCTTTGTGAGAACAATGTTAATAAAAACTTACCAATGTAAATATATCATTTATTGTATGCATGACCACTTCATTTATTATTATGCATTGTATTAATGATGATAATCATTACTTATGTATTCGCCAGGAGGCGCCTGTCCACTCTCTTCTCTTACCAGTGACGCTCGCCGTCACATGATCTTGCTCTGGTTAGCGACAGACATTGTTGTGCGATGGCGAGCGACGGAATTTACGGCTGATGACTTAACATGTTCGATACAGGGCAGTGGGCCGCCCTCCCCTCTAATTCTCTTGTTTATATCTGTTTTCTCTATTTAAATCTGTGTGCTGTCTTAAAGCCGTTTGTGACGTCATCATTAAATCTGCTAAATAGAAAAACGTGCCTTTCTTTTCTGCCTTTAGATCACTACATTACCGGACCTATAGGGTTCTATACTACACTTATTCACATTAATTAATTATTCTATTAACCCTTACCACTGCATATTATTATTAATAATAAATTTGTCCATAAACGTTGTTTTTTTTATAAAACCCTGAAAACCGTTTTTTCAAAACCAGTTATTTGAGCAGTTGAACCCGGAAATGAAAACCGGTTTAACTGAAAACGTTTTGAAACTACCGCCAACTAATTTTACTCAGAAACGGCTTTTCCAGTCATTACATTTAATAAATCGGCCACTTTGAGCAAATCCCTGCAGAAATTTTTTCGTTGGCTCTAAATGAAAGCAACCGGTTTATATGATGATCTCTCCAAATGGGCAGATGTTGATCCGCTGATTTATACTTCTCGTATGCAGGTGACACCAAATTTTTTTTGGGGACAGGGCCCTGTCGGGATGCTGTGCCCTCGTCGGGGGGCAAACTAGCTATTCAACTAGTAGATAAATAAAGATCTATGAAAAATTCTGAGAGGGTCACCATTACGCTCCTCCTCCCTTTGTACAGCATGCCGTGCCCTCCCGTTGGGTAGACCTTGCCCTCACCCAGTCGGGTAGACTCTAATGCCACCTCCTGCTCGTGACAAGAAGTATGAAATAGAAAATGGTGTCTAATGTACGCATATCGAGATTTTAACACTTCTTCTACATTTTATATATATTTTATATTATGTCTGTTCGTGTGTCGTTGAACATGACATCTTAAAAGTCCAACGCGCTAGACAGGTGAAATTTGGCATGTTGTAAATTTTTGAAATTGCGGATTTCAAATTTTGATGAAATCCGGTCCAAGAGAATTTCGTCTTTTCTCCGTCCGCGTGTATGTGAACACAACTACCAAAAATACAACGACTAGGATAATGAAATTTCCACACATAGTCTTATTACTACGAGGATGGATCTAAAAAAGTCTAGCAAGGGTAATAAAAATTATTTATACATTGACAGAAAATACAGAAGGGAATTAAGAGTGGTACTTGCCGATCACTTTTCCACATATCATCAACAACACTGTTTAGGCATTTCATCTGAACGCAGGACAACTCGTTTAACCCGGATTCGCAGAAATCACGTCCCTGCCCACTGAGCCAGTACTCGGCAACTGTTCTCACATCATTCTCTGAAGAGAACCTGTTCCAGATAAGGCTTGACCTCTGGGGATTAAAAGCCGAATCTGGGTTGTAGGGGAGGCTCCAGACTTCCAACTGAACTTCGCAGCAATTCTTGGTTTTAAGGGAACAGTAAGGGTATTGGGTTAAGCGTAGAGGATGACACCATCACTCAACATGCAAATGGAATTTGCGTCCGATAACTTCACGATGGCCCAGTGACTATTTCTTCCGAAATTGAAGGAACACTTAACTGGAAGAAGGTTCTCTTCAGAAAGTGATGTGAAAAAAAGCGCCGATAACTGGCTCAATGGGCAGGAACGTGATTTCTTGCCAAGCCGGGTTAAACAAGTCGATCCTGCACCAGATAAATGCCTAAATAGATTTGGCGATTGTGTGGAAAAGTTATCGATAAATATGCCTTTAATTCCTTTGTATTTTCTCTGGCCAATGTTAATAAATAATTTTTATCTTTGTAAACTTTTTTTTGATCCATCCTTGTAAACTTTTTTTGATCCATCCTCGTAGAACAGTAGATCTGCACCAAATTTTGGACAAAATCCTAGGAGAGGTTTACTAACTGCCGATCTGTTTATTCGTGCGTGTGTGAGCGCGGAAACACAACAAGTGTTGCGTCCAATCGATAGCTCTAACTATAGCGGAGTAACTAACATATGTTGCGGCGAATCTAATATATAAAAAGGCGTGAACTGTAGAATGCGGTGAGAACTTTGGAAGAGAAATGACGAAGTGATGATCCATGATAAAGCGGTTTATTCTATTTCCAGCAGAGTTGCATCAAATACCATTATGCATCGATTCAAAATCTATAGTTCTGCTGGCTATGTCCAACGCGGTTACAAAAATAGTAACCCTACTTCCTGGGGTTGCCACACATTGGCGAGCACAGTACTTTTAAATAAATAAGCTGGATGGATGAATCTCGGTAAGGATATTCTACACCAAGATTGTAAATTTGCATCTGGCTTTATATTAATCCTGAAGGCCCAGTGTTGCCTTTAAGCAACATACCCAATTTTGTCTTCTAAAATCTTGAGAATAAGACGGAAGCTCTAATACCTCTTATTGCCACAAGATACGTACTCGAAATTTTATTAAATAATTCCCCTATTAGTCGATATAGATGGTGCCTGAGAGCGATAAAAAAATAAGAATAAATGGATAAGCTACTTGAGGTTGCACCTGAAGACGTGAAAACGTCTTCCGTTGTCCGGTTCAGTGATAGTCGGTCGAACTTTCTTGTGTGACAAAATACCGTCAGATTTCAATCGCTAATAACTACGAGGCTAATAATGCGAAAAGAATGGTTGACCCTACAACGGAAAGATCATACTTCTAAGAGTTTGTCGCATGGTATTTGTTTTACCTGTGACGTCATCAAATTAGGAGGCGTACGCGCGTGATTACATGAATTAGTTTATGTAAGGTTGTAAATAATTGTAGCGTGGAAAACGCGTTTAGCTAGAGGCGATTCTGGTGTCATTTTAAAGATTGCAGCAGTATTACTAGAAAAATATTTTATCAGAATATACCAAACTTGCATGTTTTTTTTATTATAACATGCAGAGTTTTCTTTCGAATTGTATGAAACGTACAGAATATTTGACTTAAGTAAAAAGAAACATTGAATTAAAATTTGAATATTACGGAAATATGAGCATTTGTAGTAAATAACATTTTACCACAAAGTGTACGCCAAATATAGTTCTATATACTGTCAACAGATGACGCCATCAAAAAACTACTCTAAATAAAATGAAGAAAGGGGCGCAGTGCTGAGTCCATGTATTTTTCAGGAAATCGCGTCGGGATAAAATTCGATTATAGCCCAGATTAATATGTAATTTATTCGACATCTTTACTTGTTAATATTTACATGAGTAATATGATGGTTACAGAATATAAATCACAAGTTTATCGCATGTAGCAAAGGTCTGTGGTGTTTGTGATTTATGCATTCTAAAACCATTATACTACTCGCGTAAATATTCGTAATAAAGAGACTAATAATGAAATTACATTATTAATACGAAACACTTGTTTTATGATTTTATCCCGACGCGTTTTCATACGGAAAATCTACGGCGCGGACCAGCACTGCGCCTTTTTTGCTCTGTTTGTACGTTTGAGGAATGCCATGCTTTAGTCTACAATGCTGAAGCGAAATTCTTATCCATACATATTAGTTCTTAAAATTCATCTGTGTTAAATATTATAGAATATTATTATGAAATTGTTTTCAAAACATAGCCTAGTGTTGTCAGTTGAAAATAAACTGTTTTTTTAGCTATAAACATACTTAAAATGTAATAGGATTTTAAAAAAGTATTTTTCCATGATTTATTCAAGAAATGAGTTAAAAAAAACACTTTTTAAATCAATTTTTAAAAAATAGGCTTTAAGGGTTACATCCATTAACGCATACACTGTTTATTTGTCTGCCCGAGTGTATGTGAACACTATAACCAGAAACACAACGAGCTAAATACATGAAATTAGTGTGTAAAATTGATATCAAAATTGCAGATTTATACCAAATTTTGGAACCTGTTGTCAAAGAAACAGGTACAAAATGCATGCTCGATTCTGTCCACTATACTACGAAGTTAAACAAAGAACGACGAAGCCAAAGTTCATTTTCCATTGTAAGTCAAACCCACCATTCACGGCCGCCTAAACCAATACACGCGGCGCAAATTTCTCCGAAACCCGGAAACATGAATGGCGTGGCAGAACGGCCATCTAATATTCAGCCTTCCGTAATTAAAACGAGCCGCCCATCTGAACGGTGCGCGCGGTTTAACTTGTCGAATGGGGAATTTGCCGCCCTACGGCCTGTTTTTCCACGAGTTTTGTCCGCGGTTCGCTTTATTCCCCGTCGTCGGAAGAGGAAGAATCGATGTGGCTCGTGGGCCAGGCGGACTTGTTGTTTCGCGTTATGGTGGCGGCAAATATTCTACCATCAGCGAGTAAGACCACAGACGGCGTCAGTGCATCCACCTCGAGCGCCGCCGGAGGACGGTCGCCACGCGCCGTGGGAGTCGCACTGGTCGGAATTCCACCGACCACAGTCCACAAGTACGGAAACCTCGGGAGCGACCTGAGGTTTCTGCAAAAGCCACACACGTGGGCACAAGGTTTAATAAACATACTCATCACAAAAAGGGAGTGATACAAAGGAACAGGGGTAAAACCGTCACCTTTGATTAAAGATCTCACAGATAATTTTTTCCCCTTTATCCCATATTTCAGTTGTTGACAGATTCAGGCCACAGAAAGGGAAATTAAATTTTGACTATGGTCATCTTCTTTTCTCATTAAGAAAATTATCGTTTAGAACTACAATGGCGTGTGGTCTCCAAATAGCTATCGCCATTCAGGATCTTTCCCATTTTTCTCCATTTTATTATATTTCTTACATCTACGTTCTTTCTTTTATGTGTTTTAATTATTCTGAGAATTTCTGCTTGTTTAATACTATATTATTTGTCTGATTAATTTTAGAAAATTTTGATGAGAAATCATTGATGCTGCAAGTTTGAGCGCGTATAAAGGTGTATTGTTACATTGCTGTTATTATTGCTTTACTTTCTATTTCTTTTATATTTTTTCTTTAACTTAATTTTGTTTGTTTTCCAATTATTTATCCTGAGATAAGATACGAGAGGAGTGGAACTAATCACTAAATATTATCTAGAGGAGGAGAAAAAAACAGTGGTACAGTATTAATACCACGCGAAATAAAAAGATATGATTGGGGGGCTGTCTTTCAAACAGCTCGTGGTGCTAAAGGCGTAGGACCAATTTTACTCGCTTGACTTCTTTCCTGATTTCAGCCATTTTTGTAACTTTGCTGTCACCCCTTTACTCTAAAAATAAGACATTAGTTATGTTTTATAGCAATGTGTACTGAGTATACAGGATCCCCTATCTACACAATGTGGTATTTTTGCCATCTTGTCGCATTAGTACGTAGATGAACTAACAACTCTGATTTTCAATATTTTTTAGTGACTGTTGTTACCACTATTTCTAGCCAAGATAGCTGTTATAGTTCTTATATTATGTAGTTACGAGATAAATAAGATCCTTCACTCAATTCATGTGTATTTTTGCCCATCTTGCGCACAATTAGTGTGTGGAACCATACACCTGATTTTCAAATTTTTACTTCTGTTGTATTACCTTTGTTTCTAAAATAAGACTAGGCTAGTGTTCTTAACATATGTAGTTACGAGATAAATAAGATCCCATCACCAATTCATTGTATTTTGCCCATCTTTCGCATTAGTAAAGGAACCACAATTCGATTTTCAATATAGTTGTAACTTGTTGTTAATCCCTTATCTCTAAAATAAGACATTAGTTATGTTTTTATCATATGTAATACCGAGATAGACAGATCGCGTCACCAGTTCACAGTATTTTTAGCTCAACAGTGACTCAGTCAGTATGCAAGTACACCTGATTTTCAATTTTTTTTTTTGTGACTTCTGCCGTCGTACCCTTTATCTCTAAAAATAAGCTACTATGTTCTTGAATATGTAGTAGGCGAGATAACTAAGATTGCGTTCACCACATGTCGTATTTTTGCCCATCTGGTGCAGATTAGTAGTCGATGAACTATATCGATTTTCAAATATTTTGAACTTTTGTTACCCTTTTATTCTGAAAATAAGATATATTATTTATGTTTTAACTTATGTAGATACCGAGATATAGAGAAACATATCAATTCATCGTATTTTGCCCATCTTCTGCGCCTTAGTAGTCGATGAACTATAATCTGATTTTCAAATTTTTTTGTAACTTCTGTTGTTACCTTTGTCTATAAAATAAGACATCTAGTCGTTTCTAACATGTGCAGTCGAGATATAGAGGATCTCCCATATAACGTTTTTTGTGTTTGCGTGTAGAATCAAATTCATTCCTGAGACCTCATGGGGTCAGAGGAACGACTTCCTACGTTAAAATTTAAATTTGATTTTTTGCAACTAATTGAAGATACTACACCGATGACAGAAAATGGTGAAATAGGATCGAACAAGTTTTACCACTGATATCTTCATGTGATTTAGTCATCTCTGAAAGAGTATGCAATACATAAGCTGATTGACACGCTTCCAACGTATTAATTCCACTTCAGGAGTTTTTTCTCCCTGATATTACTGGTCTGCTTGGTGTTTACAAAAAACAAGAAAATGAAGGAAGAAAGAGTTCGCTCACAGAGCTATTACCAAAGATAAGATACTCGCACCCACACTGATATTTATTTTCACCTTTAGAGAGAATGACAGTAAGAATTACAATAATCGACTATCTTCTTCAAGATATCAGAGTTACTCATATCAGTTGATAAAGAAAACCGATGTTAAAAAGTTCGACTGCATAGAACCGAATCTTCAATTTGAGGATACTTTCTAGAAGAATGGAGCTGCTACCCCACGGTTCTGTGTTTTTGGTCGTCTTGGCCTTCTTGCGTTGAAGCGCAACGGATATCGCCAAGAGAGATGGTAATTTGCTTTGAAATCTGATTCTTTCCTAAGAAATTCTGTAACGCAGAGGTAAAATACGTACCGAAATTTCATTGATTTTCTATATATTCGCATATTTTAATCATATCTGCCTACCTGACCGTATTAGGTGGATAAAGTGCCATTGCTGTAGGTAAAACAACCTAAGAAAATAAGCTTCTCGCAGATTAAAATAAGCATAAAAGGTAATCAATAGTTAAATAGGTAAAGCAAATTTAAAATAAATTTAAACATACATGCAAAAATTCAACAATGTTTAGGTAGTGCGCCAATGTCGCTGCACACAACAAACGAAAGCAGTCAATGATAAACAGAAAGTAAAAACTGCGAAATAAACACATGATGGAACTCAAATTAAACAGACAAGGAACCATGGTGCGTCCACTTTTCAATGGCTATAACTAAATTCGAAATGGATCTAAGTCAAATTCGGGAAATTTTTGTACAGTTTGACCTAAGTCTAACCAATCTCTCTTCATAGCAGTCTCGAAATTTCCTAAAACACAAGACAACAAGTGAGTAAAACAACAAATAATTTTCTAGAAAGAAAAATAAACTTGATACCGCTATAAAGATTGGATTGAAATTATTAGCCTTCCGCAAAATATAATACTCTCATAAAAATATCAGTAAAGAGTAGAAATATTAGAGATTACTCCACTCGCAAGAAGAATTAAATGTCCAAATTCAACTAACAGTAATGCATAGAACAAGGATAATCTGCCTTTAATTAGAATAAGCTGATACATTGCACCTAGAACTTTTTTTCTCCTATAAAATGTTAAAACTGTCCAACATATGGTTGTTTACTCCCTGCCATACAGAATTATTGTTTCTGTGAATTATTATAGTATTACTCCTGTAGTAATACTAGTTAGGCGTTCTCCATATTGATTTACAGTAGACCTCGACTCATCCTGGTCTCTGCACTACCTAGTTAAAATATACTTCTCCTACCTTGTGTGTATTTACTCCTGTAGTGAAATTGTTGAGTTAGGCGCTCATCATATGATAATTACAGTAGACTCTGACTATCTGGTCTCTGTCTACCTATTTAAAATATACTTCTCGTATTCTGTACAGTATTTTACTCCTGTAGGATATTGCTTGTTAGGCGCCTTCATTATGATAATTACAGTAGACTCTCTGAATCTAATTCTTACTCATTAAATATACTCTCCGTAATTCGTGTAGTATTTACTCCTCAGTGTGAACATTGTTTGAGTTAGGCGCTCTTCATTATGATATAAGGCAGACTCTCGACTATCTGTCTCTGCTTCTACCATTTAAAATATACTTCTCCGTGACTCGTAGTATTTACCCTGATGAACATTGTGATTAGGCGCTCTTATATTATAATTACAGTAGACTCCTCGACTATCTGGTCTCTGTTCTACCTATTTAAAATATACTTCCGTAATTCTGTGTAGTATTTACTCCCTGTAGTAACATTGCATTGTTGAGTTAGGCGCTCTTCATTATGATAATTACAGTAGACTCTCGACTATCTGGTCTCTGTTCTACCTATTTAAAATATACTTCTCCGTAATTCGTGTAGTATTTACTCCTGTAGTGAACATTGTTGAGTTAGGCGCTCATCATAATGATAATTACAGTAGACTCTCGACTATCTGGTCTCTGTTCTACCTATTTAAAATATACTTCTCCGTAATTCGTGTAGTATTTACTCCTGTAGTTAACATTGTTGAGTTAGGCGCTCTTCATAATTATAATTACAGTAGACTCTCGACTACCTGGTGTTTGTACTACCTAGTTAAAATATACTTCTCCGTAATAACATGATGAATAACTTTTGTTAGAATTAATATAATATTTTACTTTAAAGTTTTGTTTATTTTAAAAGTAAATGTATTTATACTGTACAGTGTACATGGGTTTATGTTTTCTGTAATTAAGTTAGTCATTAAAAATAGATCTTAAAATGTGTACAATATTTTTATTCTTAGACTTCCTTTTTCTGTAATAAATTTTTAAAACGAGCAGCACAATACATGGCAGGTATTTATAAGGTATTGTCCTATACTAAGAGATAAGAAAAGACGAATAAGAGCTGGTTTCGGTATAAAAAGCTATTTTCAGTGGTATGCGTGGAATAAGAAATGAGCATTTATAGAGCTACGGCATATCCGGATTTTTTTCTTATTAGGCCTGGCCTTTTACCACATTAGACCATATAATTGGGAGTCTATTGTGCATGTTAAAATCCTTCTTGAAAACTCGGAATTATTAACTTTTAGAATAGGTTATTATTTTTCCATTAAGTTTTTGCAGCTGACGCCACTGGTATAATTCATTTCCTGTCGACATATGCCTTACTGTAGAAAGGATTATTTCTCACACGTATCCCCAATTTGTAATTTGTCATTTTATCTTATCTGGTTTCTGCATTTCTTTTACTTGGCTTTTTAAACACGGATCTTTTCACCTCAAAAAATGTGCTCAGGAAATCAACCCTATCCAACGTTCTGTAAATCATTGTGTTTTTTGTTTATTAAAACGGCAATAAATGCACGCATTTTTGCATGTGTTAATTTCTGCCAAATTATAGGTTAAAATAAAAATTATAAGTTCTGAGATGAAATGAATAGCCATTCACAAATGAGCATACTTAACCGTTTTCCTTATTTTTCATTTTTGTATATTTTGTAAGTGGGGGTTGGGATGGCCGACAAAACAAAGCTTTTTTCCTTTTAAACATTTAATGATGATTTAGAATAACAGTTAAATGACTAATTAAAATGAAATGGTTAAATATTTACAGAAGATCAACACAAAAATAAACTGTAGCTGCAGGTATCATTGCTGTACACGTATCCTTGTCGTTAAAATCGTCTTTTGGAGTAAGCGTCATTTTTCAACATCGCGTCTCGATGTCAGAGCGTCTACTGACGAGTTCTGGTCAGATCCGCTAGAGGCGCCACTCAATTGGCGGGAATGAAGGGAGCTGCCGTTAGTCTGGCACCACATGTATATGTTTCAGATTTTTGTTGTAAACTAAAACTACTATGTTTTGAAACCTACTGATCTAGCTTCAGCGTTTATTTTTTAATCACAAGCTTCTAACGAGAATAAATAATTATTCTCTAAATATTTCTAGAATTTCGTACTATGACTGAAGCTTAGGCAAATCTTTTAAGTCTTTAAACAATTTCCTTTTATATATGGAATTGTTATAGCAGATGAGATTCATTATCATCTCGAGTCTTTGAGTATACATAGCAGGGTTGTCGATTTTTTTGATTTTTTTCAAAAAAATCGATTTATTTGATTTAAATCGGATTTTTTTGATTTAAATCAAGATTTTTTTTATTTTAATGATTTTTTTTAAAAACTATATATATATATATATAACATTTGTATATTAGACAATGAGCGTTACAGTCATAGACTTATATATATATAACAACATACCAGTCATTAAAGGTGTACTTTCTTTAAAAAAAACAAATTCAAAAAATTTAATTCAAAAATGTAACAACTATTTAAAAAATATTCGTGAACTAAAATATAGCAAGAATATACTTTTAAAATATAAGACAATTTTATTAAGGAAAATAGGAACAATATAATAAAAATTGTCATTTCTTGTCTATAGATATGTTATTGTATGTTAGAATGTTATGGAATTTTACACTCAACTGTTCATTTGTTTCATTACAAACACAAGTTTTGAAGCTTTCTCTACTCCTATTCTGTTTGACCCAAAACATTAAATAAAAAAAATTCTAGATAAAATTTTAAATTCAGGCTTCAGGGTGCATTGAGTCACCATGAGGACTACCTGTGCGCCAAATTTCATGACTGTAAGTGCAATAGATTAGTCTGGACATTGCGCACAAGTTCGCAAACATTGCCTTTTATAAGTATAGACCATAGTTTAAAATGCACTATGTAGATGTTTGTATATCTTTTGGAGCATTTATATGCATTACTTAATTATCTTACATTGGAACATTATTGCAATATAAAAATTTGTTGTCCCCAACACTATTTAGTTTTCTCCAATATTAAAATGAAACTCACTGCATTTTACTATGTTCTTTCTTTGTGAACATGATCCTTTCACAATATTTATTTTATTTAAAAAAAAAAGTAGTCTGTCACACTTTGCAGTTTATTGTGTTTCTCATTAGAGATTTATTTAACCCTTTGCTCGAAGTGTGCCAATTAATGGCACACCTAATTTCACTCGCTTCTCAACCGTTCAATTCAACTACAAATGGAAAATAATAGGTTTAGGATAGGGCTAATAGTACTCCTTTTAGAATGTATATGGCAGTCTTATGAAATTTTGTTTCAGAATAGGAATTATTAGAGATAAAGTTTGGGAAAATTCCTTGCCTCGGAGATAAGAATTTTTTTAGTTCTGGACGTTTAAAAATTTTAGCAAATTAACTCGAAAATTTTGCTCCAATATTCTTGAAGTTTTAATTTATGATTTTCTGTAAGATTCAACAATAATTTTAGAGTGTATCAAGGTGGCTGTATCTAAGGGGGTTCTCATGAGGAGGTGACCCTTTCGGGTCACAGCCCCTCTCCTGGAATGAAGCAAGTTTTTTAAAAAAAAAACATTTTTTTGTAGATTCTATGTCTAGACAATAAACTAAACCCATTCACGATGTTTTCTCATCATATTTCAAAAAAATTATTGCCTTGCGCCGCAAAGGGTTAAAATCTAATTTGCTTGCGTTCTCAAAAATAAAGATATGGAAAGTACTCTAGTTACATCAATTCGATGAAATATTTTTTTATGTTCTATATATTCTTTCTTTAAATATACATCTAAAAATATTTTAAAATCACTATTTAAAGATACAAGAACAATTTTATTTCATTAAAGCAGATTAACTTGATATTTAAAATAAAGTGATTTAAATCAGTGATTTTTTTTTAAAAATCAGTTGATTTAAATCATGATTTAAATCAGTGATTTTAATCAACTGATTTAAATCACCGCAACCCTGATACATAGCACTATTTACAAGGGAAGAAAACATTCTGATATTTATTTACATATAGAGTGAATATCTTAGTTCAAGATGGCCAATGATAAATTACCATTACGACGAAACAAACTGCAAGATGAACCGCTGAACTTAAAAGTCCAAGCATATTCGTGCATCGAATTATCGCTTTTTTATTCTTAAAATTAACAATGTAATCATTAATTAGCTTTATAATTTTACTCAAAGATTGCGTAGAATCTATAAACATATCAAGTATTCTATGCCTTCTGAGATGAATGAAAACGACACCCTTTTTCCAAAATAAAAGGGCTCATCCAATTATCCCACAGAGGGACACAGCGAGTACACGGATATGACTTGCTACCGGATAAGTAAGCAGAAAGTCGCTTCCCCTATGGGTATAGTAATGGTGGAGCTTTGGGTGCCTCTACCAGTGATAGTACATGCCTCTTTCGGGAGGAGTCGGGCCGTGGCCCGGTGATAGGCAACTAAGACTCCGGCATCAGTACTCGAAGCTATTGCAGCGGCTATCATTCAGAATACCGGACGCTAAGGTAGGGCGGGGTAGTCCAGATCTTTCTGGTTATTAGACAGAAAATAATCCAGTTAAGGGGTTAAAAATGTTCATTCACTCATTTCAAATACAGAAGAACGTAACATTCAAGATCTGTATGTCTTGAAAACTTAGCCACAAATTGAGTAGAGATTCTCAAAACCGTGGTTATTTCCTTTT
>BGPR01002425.1:148399-165087 GCA_013235015.1 Araneus ventricosus | reverse complement strand
ACTGGTCAAAATTCGGCATTCTTACAAACTTATACCATACTGACTGGACAAAATTAGGTAGTCTTACAAACTTATACCATACTGGCTGGTCAAAATTCGGCATTTTTGCAAATTTATACCATACTGGCTGGTCAAAATTTGACATTTTTACAAACTTATACCATACTGACTGGTCAAAATTCGGCATTCTTACAAACTTATACCATACTGACTGGTCAAAATTCGGTATTCTTACAAACTTATACCATACTGACTGGTCAAAATTCGGCATTCTTACAAACTGATATCATACTGACTGGTCAAAATTCGACATTCTTGCAAACATATACCATACTGACTGGTCAAGATTATGATTCGCATCAGTTTCAAGTTTAGAAAGTAAATAACGTCAAAGTATAACAATAATTTTAAAGACGAAAATATTTATGGCAAAATCACTCGAAAATCCCCCAAATGAACACGAGTTCAATCTACATAAAAGGGAACTATTCAGTGGCGTAGCGAGATTAAGTGACGTCCGTAGCATAACACGAATATTTCGCCACTAGTCATCATCAGTGCTTTAGCAGGTGCACATGGTGACAGGGGTCTTGCAATTTTCGCTTCTCCCTCATTATATTCGGTCTTCAAGGTGAAATAAACACACTATTGCTTTGTCTCCGTGGCGCACCCTAAGGCAGGTCCCCATCTGCACCCCTTCGTCGCTACGCCACTGACATAGGGTTCGATACTTTATTTTACATATAACCTAAATCAAATATACAAGGTGGTAGAAACACTCACCATGTTGTAGTGACTGAAGTAGAGACGCTCCTTCAGAGATCCCATCCTCACCCACATGACGAGGCTGTGCAACAGGTAGATCATGAAGGTCAGCCGACTGACCGGGGTCAGCACACTCCACGACAGGATCTTGTTCACCGGACCTGCGAATGGAAATTGCTTTCACTTGTTTGCATAAGTCACAATTTACTGCGTCCTTCAATAAATTCGTTCACGTCTCGCATCAATTGGTGAATGTACTAGAATTTTTTTTTCTACAAAGAGATTAGCATATTAAAATAATCTAAACATTTAACCTTTGCATAAACGTAAAACATTTTATAATTAATTTTGGAGAATGTGATAATTAATTTATAGAATTATTCCCTTATCACCGTTTTGCTGGAAACGGGAATGTTTTAATCGAGAAATTTGAATTAAACAATTATAGCTTTTAATTAACTAATTAAAATTTAAATTCAAATTGAGTTTCGATTATTTTACTGTATTCATTACATTAGTTTATATAGATCTACAAAACTACATTTCAAAATTTAAAAATCGTATATCGTAAGGTTAAAGCTAAATATGTAAGGTAAACTGTACCGAAAGCAGAAAACAAATGTTCCCTCCTCTGAAGTTCGTTGGCTGTATACATTATTTACGTGCAAAATGATCATTCACAACCATAACAATGGAATAATTCATTTGTATGTAGCTGCTATGCAAATGTTTTCTTATTGTATAAAACTTCAGATTTATAAGGCTGGCAACTTTTACTGTTGTTCATGGTAATGACACTGGGTAGTTTTGCTATTTGATCCCTCTTTAACTGCATCACTGATTACAAATAATTTTTCTTGTACAGAAACGCACATTTCAAAACTTATTATGACCGCAACAATTGTTAATGCTCTGATCATTGCTTCACAGTAAAACTGAAAGAGAACGGGAGACTGTTGTCGATGAAATATAAAAGAATCTGACCTCCGTGTCCAGTAACGCAGGCAAATGTCACCCAAGCAACACCTATGGTGAAAGTGGTCCTGTGGAGCCCGGCGTAGATGGCTGTGAGCAGGGGACCGTGAGGTTCGCCGATGTTCCACCTGTAGGCGCCATACACGGATGACAAGCACAGAATGGTGGAGGAGCACCAACCACACAAATTTACCCACTGAAGGAAAGACACACGTTAAAAATGAAGGATCTCATATTCATCCAAACATAACTTCATGATATTTGCGTTTAGAATGCTGCAAAAAATAATAATTTTTCTCACAACCGAAATTGTGTTGCTTGATTATCAAGCTAAACGTCTTGAAGAAATAAAATAAGGTCGTTCATTCACGACCACTCAACGCCACGCAAATGGCGTGATGTCACTCCACGCTATTTCATTTTTTTACACCATCCATTTAACGGGGACACTGATGGCAGTTTTACTCCAATCCCGACGGTGAACGCCTTCCTGGAACAAACTGCAAGCACCCCCTCAACGCATCCCTAACCTCTCCCCTCCCTCCCGCATTCACTGAGCATCCATTCCAAATGGCGTGGAGTGATGGAAATCAGGACGAATGGATATCCAACCTTCCTCTCCACGCCTATTCTGACCGGTTTCCACATTGGTGATCTATTTTGGCGCGGAGTGATCGAGAATAACCGGCTCAAAGTAAATCACCGTTCAATTAGGTATACTTAAATCACAAATACTCCAATGCAATTCAAAATTTAAAAAAAAACTCATGGCTATATATGCAGTTATTCGACAAATATTACACTGTTTGTCGAAAAGTAGTAATAGAAACGACAAAATCCAGTAGAAAATAAAATAGATGCCACGCTTCGCTAAATTACGACCTAAATCAAATCGAACTTATTACTTCAGAAACACTTTGCTGAAAAAGATCAATTAGGGGTAGATTGATGCGGGGGAACATTGACACAATCCATAAATTTTGATGATTGGAATGGGTCAAGATGTTCACATCCCCTCATATATATGCCACTGTAACCCTTCTCACAGGGTATATTTTTCGGCGATGTTAAGTCAAAAGTTAATTTACAAATGAATCAAACCGCTAATCTTCTCGTCTAAGTAAATTTTACCCTAAGTAAGTCTTGTGTGATTTCTTTAAGTAGTCACGTTTTCCTGCCAGGGAATCTCCTCCAAAGGTAGGAAAAGGCATTAATTTTTCTGAACTATATTAAGTTTTGAGGTTGTTTATCGTTGTTTTTGCGTGACCGCTTGTTTTAAGTAAAAAAGGCTCTTGGGGCAGATTGATACAATTGACTCTGGGGCACATTGGTACGCGTCTTCAGAAATGGAAAAAAACGTAAAAATGAACTATCTAAGAGAAACACGCAATTAAGCATTTGTTTAAACAATGAAAGCAGTTTGAATTTCATTGCAAAAATAAAAAGAACTGTTGCAAATTACGTTTTAAATATTTTTTTTTACGAATTTATTAAAATTGGAGAAAAAAAATGAACGAAACTTAATTAAAATCATCATAACGGTGATATTTGCATTTGCAGATGATGTGAAAATTATTTTTGCGCTTTATTATTTTCGTAAGTCGTCAAGGAAGAACGTAAAAATTTCCCTAAATTTTTAATTCATTAAAATTTCCAAAAACGGCTTCGAGGTACATATTCCATCCCTCCAAAGTATTTTTACACATACACATTCTCCTGTATTATTTGTAGAGATAAATTATTTTCCGAGGCATTATTGTTGCATTTTTCCAGTCTCATTAAAAATGCTGAATTTTGATTAAAATAAAAGCTTGTTACTTTGTGAAACTTTTAAACCTTGGTTTGGAATGCAAGTTTCTTGATAAAAAATTTTTTTGATCCCAAGCCTATTAATTATCATAATTTTTGATATTTAGATGCATATCAATGTACCCCTAGTATGGGGCAGATTGATACAAATCCATTTTTAGGAAAAAAGTGTAATAAGTATTTTATTATACCATTTATGACCAAATTCGACTGAAATCCCATATTAGATTAACAAATGTATAAATATAGTGCATTGGTTCTAATCATTACCGTTGGTAAAATCATTTTTTAGCTTTCCGAAAAAAGTGTATCAATGTCCCCGCATTCCCGCTATATACCTATTAATACGAATACTAGCTGTGTGGCCCGGCGTTGCACGGGCTATCACGAATAATAGGATATTCCCAGGCGGAGAGAAGTGAGGTCACGTGAGACCTTGGGATCCATATATTTTCATATGCCCCGCCTCCGTTTTTCTCTACATTCAACAAATATTGTCACTTACTTTCCCCAACAAACGTTATGAAGTTAAACACTTTAATACAAAAAAAAAGAAAGAAAAAACAAGAAAACGATTTTTTCCGTTGTTAATAAATCCAAGCACAGAAGCACACTCAAAAAGAAATACCAACTTCCGTTAAATAAATAAAAAATGCAACACTGGATGCGAAAACGATTAATAGGGGGAAAAAAAGAATCCGCCGTGAATGAATTCACCATGCTGCCAATAGGTGGCAGCACGTCAAGTCATTCATTTTGACGTTTTTAATTAATATCTTTTTAACTAATTACAATTTCGGAATTTAAATCGTCGAAATAGTTCCCTTGGATTATTTTCCAACCTTTGGTACTTCAGGCTAATTCAGGATTCAGTGGTTCGTGAGAAGATAGAAGGACATAGATACATATGTTTGTTTACCTTCGAATTTTAATAGGACAGATTCTTGTCTTAAAAAGAAAAATGATAGAAAAATAGGTTCTAAAAATATTAAAACTTTCCAAATATCAATAATCGTTTCCATTTTATACCATGATGTTTTTGACATAGGAGTAAATTTTAGTATCTCATTAATGATGAAAACATTATATTCTTTCAAATTATATTTCATACGGAGTTAATAAGTAACTTGAAAATATTTAATACGCCAGCTACAAGACGTAGGCTCTGTGGTGCAGTGGTTACCACGAAATGGGAGGAACCAAGTTTGAAACAAGTTTAGCGTTACTGATTTCACTTTCTAATATATTTTAAATATATCCAGACAATGAGGCATTGTTTAGAAATTATTTCCACGAAGTAAAATTTTTATCATCAATATTTGGTTTCAATCTGTTAATATTTGGGAATTAATTTCCAAGTTCATATTCATTCAGACTCCACCATGACCAGTGGGAGTGAACTTTAATTAATTTTTGCTATGTGTGCTTTTGCACTACTGTTGTATCAATTGCTGCCCAATTTGGGCACAATTTGTAATTGTATATTTTTTCCAGCCTTTCCTAGTTTTGAATACCATGTCACATAATTGTATGTTTATTTGCCATCAACCAGTACAATTGTATATATACAGCATTAATGCTGATTGATCCTTCTCTGTTACAAATTTTGTTACGACTTTTATGTTACAACTTATTGATCCTTTAACAGAATTTGATGATTTGAATTCATATTTATCCACTTATATAAATTATATGCGAACTGCTTTCAATTTGAAACTTCTTGTAAGAATTGGTTACGACTTTTGTGCAACACTTCCATTGATCCTGTTACTCCAATTTGTTACGACTTTAGCCTGTATACAGCCATTATTATGTAACTTGGAAATGTACATCATGTCCGGCGGACTTTTTGCTTTTTCCGCCATTTGGCGCAGTTTGTGTTGCCTTTAGCATATTTTATTGTAATTAATTACTACCCATGTTATGGGCAATGCCTGTAGTGCTTAACTCACTGGATCTATCCCGTTGGGGCCGGGGCCCGTCGTTCCTTCGGCGTGCCTGGGGGTCCCATTTCCCCGCCGGTTCCTTTGGCCCTAAACCCTTTGGGTGGGCGGTTCCGGCGTGGGTATCAAAAAAAAAAAGTTCATATTCATGACCTTCACAAGTTGAAGATCACCAGTTTAAATATTTGAATCTTCTAGTATATAACTAAATTTCAAATGTATTAAAAACATCACCGCTAATAAGAAACACCACCTATCTCAATTTTGCAAGAGAAAGAAAAATCTGTATTTTTTTGCAATCAATAATGAAAATTTCTGATTACTTTTAACATCTGGCATAAACACGCAACCTCATGTTCATACCAGATGTGAAAAAATATAAGAAAGACGCAGTTCGGGTCCGCGCCGTAGATTTTTCGCGGAAGCGTCGGGATAAAATCATAAAACAAGTATTTCGTATTCATATGTAATTTAATTATCAATATCTTTAGTACAATATTTACACAAAGTAGTTTAATGGTTACTGAATAGATAAATCACAAGTTTATCGCATGTAGCAAGGGTCTGTGGTAGCTTGTGATTTATCTATTCTGTAACCATTATACTACTCTGTGTAAATATTGGATTAAAGAGATTGATAATTAAATTACATATTAATACTAAATACTTGTTTTATGGTTTTATCCCGAAATTTTCAGGAAAAATCTACGGCGCGGACCCGAACAGCTTCTAAACAAAGCTGGAAAAAAGTTGACTCCCGAAGCTTTGAAACATATTTCGTACAAGAAAACATTGTATTGCATTTTGCTACGTATTACATTGCACAATTTGGTAAAGGACTTAAGGAATGCGTAATTAAATTATTTTTATAAAGTTAACATTTCAATCACTCGAAATATCCTTAATAAATCAAATAACATAAATTACTGATTCATGATCTTCTGTAAAATGCAATTTGGTATGCAAATTATAAGAATAAGGTTACAATATGCGATTTTTGCTTCATTTTATTACATCTTTTACAGCAACTTTCTTCATAATATCACCATAACTTAGTTTTTTTTGGATATTTCGGCTTCGATAGGCAAAATGGTTAAAGAAGTTCTAAACTAACACTAGATCTCAAGTAAATTTTTATAATTTTCAATCGTGTTCATTTCATTAAAATTAATGCTAAACTATCTTAATGAAATTAAGATGATCTAAGATTAAATTAGGATATATTAATGAAGTTAATTTGTCATGATGTTAACAATGGTAATTTCATTGTTAAGATTTCAAACTGTACAAGTTTCAATAATAATTTCATTGTTAAGATTAACAATCGCTCTTTAAAACCTGGAATAATTGAATCAACTAATAATGCTTACTGCAAGTATATGTACTCAACAAAAAGTCAAATTTTTTCAGTAACGTTATTGATTTAAAAGTTTTCAAGAGAATTTGAGCGATTTCAAAGTGAGTTATGGATTTCCTGCTATTTACGGCAACTTTTCTCCAGGTATTGTTTTGCGCTATGGAAGTAGCATATTTTGGCGAGTTTATTTTTATTTTGCCAATTTTTGGATATGCCCTACTTGGCGAACTGGCCTTGTATGCCGTCTTATTGATGTCGGTGGAGGAAGCAACCTCTGATACTGGCAATGAAACCTGTGATCAGGAAAAGACTTTGGATCTGGAGAATGGCGGGTTGAAAGTGAAACCTCCGTTCGTTCGTAATCCGTTCGTTTGGAGCGTTTGCAAAAAGCTTGGTATCGATGCGAAATTGGAATTTCCCCAAGGGGCAAAAATAATGGTCGTAAACGGCATCCCTTTCGTCAACTCGAAAGAAGTGTACATGTTTTGCCAAGCTCTAAAATTGGAAGCTGATATGTTAATCTAGTAGAAGATCGAAAGGAGGAGGAGGTGGTGGATGGAGGCTTTTGGGTTATTTCCTCTTTTAGCGGTTGGCTGAGAGCCGCTAGTTCTGGGAATAAATGAAGATCGTATGAAAATTGTCTGGGAGACAAAATGATTCCTGAGTAACATTCCTGTGCTGTTGGTTCCCTGAAAACATTGCCAGACCTGTCGAGTTTCCTGTGTGTCCTTAACATAAGAAAGTACAATCGACGAATTTTTATTGGAGTAATTTTAAATTCATTGTTTTACTTATGCACAATCACCTTAATTGAAATAAAAGTTTTCGGCATCCTCCTTTTTTGTGTAATCATTTCCTCGTGTATGTGTTTTTGTTCCTCTTTTCTGAAAATTTCAAGAGTTAGGAACTCTTAGATATACCTAAAAAATTATCTTTTCAGTGACAATGCAATTCACAATTTCCTCTATGATTTACTCACATGAGTTCCAAGGAGCCAAAGTGAATCATTCTCAGCAAGAGAAAGCTATATTTTATACTAATTAAAAACATAATCGAATTAAATTAAATAAATTTTGAGGATTCATTTATTTAATAATTTCATCCTCAACAATAACATTCTCTTTCTAAAAGAATGTTTAGATTAGTTTCCTTAATTTAGTGCCAAATGAGATGAACTTATTCAAAAAAATAAAAATTCTTCATATTTTGAATAAATAAAAAAAATATAAGAAAGGCGCAGTTCGGATACGCGCCGTAGATTTTTAGTGAAAACGTCGGGATAAAATCATAAAACAAGTATTTCGTATTAATATGTAATTTAATTATCGATCTCTTTAATATAATATTTACACAGAGTAGTATAATGGTTACAGTATAGATAAATCACAAGTTTATCGCATGTAGCAAGGGTCTATGGTAGCTGGCGATTTATCTATTCTGTAAACATTATACTACTCTGTGTATATATTGGATTAAAGAAATTGATAATTAAATTACATATGAATATGAAATACTTGTTTTATGAGTTTATCCCGACGTTTTCACAAACATTTTACTGCGAGGACCCGAACTGCGCCTTTCTTATGTTTTATTTAGAGTAGCTTTTGATGGCGTTATCTGTGGACAGTATATAGAACCACATTTCGCGCATGCGCAGTAAAACATTATTTACTACAAATCCTCGTATTTCCCGTAATACTCAAATTTTTGAATTCAAATTTTAATACAATGTTTCTTTTACGTACTGTCAAGTATTCTGTAAGTTTCGTACAATTCAAAAGAAAACTCTGCATGTTATAATCATAAAACATGTGGAGTTTGAAATTTTATATTTAATACCGATTTTTACTCATATTCTGATAATATTTTTATTGTCTCTCTTTGGTTCCTAGTAATACTCCTCGAGCTCTTTAAAATGACACCAGAAACAAACTCCTAGCTAAACGCGTTTCCACGCTACACTTATTTATAACTTTACATAACATATCATGGACGATAATAACAACTAGCTGCATGGCCCGGCGTTGCACGGGCAATCTTGAATAATGGGATGTTCCTGGGCGGAGACAAGTGAGATCACGTGAGGCCTTGGGATCCACATTTTCATATGCCCGGCTCCGTTTTTTTTTCAACAAATATTGTCACTTACTTTCCCCAACAAATGTAAATATTCTTTCAAATATAGTCTTTTTATTGCCAATTTTCATATGCCCGCCTCCGGTTTATTTTTTTTTTTTTTGCACATATTGTCGCTAACGTAAACGTTACGTTTCCCCCAAAACGTAAAAAATCCTTTGTATCCTATATTGTTTAATTAAAATTTTTTAATCCAACCTTTTAATTACCTTATAGTTAATCACCCAGCATTTCTCGGAATCCACATTTTTTCATATGCCCGCCTCTGTTTTTTTCCCTACAAATATTGTCACTAAGCTTCCCCAACAAACGTAAATCCTTTTTTTTGTTTGAATGAAAACGCGAGAATTCTTATGCTTATAAATTAAAACAGATTAGCATGATATTTTTTTTTTGCAAAGGAAAAAATAAGACGAATAATAATGAAAAAAAACGGATAAAAATGAATAAATATTTTTCCCCAACAAACGTAAATGTTGCGAAACACCGTACGACAAAAAAAAAGAAAGAAAAATGCAGGAAAACGATTCTTTTTCAATTGTTAATAAATCCAAACACAGAAGAACACAGAAGCTCGCTCAAAAGGAAATACCAACTTCCGTTAAATAAATAAAAAAAGTGCAACACCGGATGCGAAAACTAATAATAGGGGAAAAAAGAATCCGCCGTGAATGAATTCACCATTCTGCCAATAGATGGCAGCACGTCAATTCATTCATTTTGATGTTTTTAATTAATATCTTTTTAACTAATTGTAATTTCGGAATTTAAATGGCCGAAATGGATTCCTTGGATTATTCCCCATCTTTTGGTACTTTCCGCGTGCTTCTCCTTTCAGCGGTTCGTGAGAAGATAGCCGGACATACATACATACATACGTTTGTTTACCTTCGAATTTTAATAGGATAGATGCTGCTTATAAGTACCGTATTACAAAATATAAAATTCCTGAAGAAGCGCCCTTCGAAAGTCCAAAAATCAATTTTGTTTGAGTAAATTTAATCTCCTATGGTCTTACCATTCAAAACATACGATATATTCAAATCTGAATAACACTGAATTTCGATTACGATCATTTGCGTACTATAATTAGGTACTGATTCTCTATCTATGGAGAAAATCGAAGACAATAAAGAAAGCTTTTCTTCCAAGGATTTAAAATCTTCAAACGTTGTACCAATCTAATGTAATAAATATTAATGACTAATTTTAAAAAAATCTGCGTATTTTTGATATAATGCAGTTTCTCCTAAACTTGACTTGTTCATGTCACATGTCAGAATAAATAATAGAAAAACAGAAATTAAGTTGAAAGGAAAAAATATATAAAAGAAACAGAAAAAGTAAACAATAATAATAATGATAACAATACACCTTTATGCGCGCTCAACGAAGCAGCATCAAGTGATTTCATCATCAAAATTTTCCTAAAATTAATCAACAAAAAACTATAATATTAAACAACAGAACTTCTCGAAGAATTAAAATAATTAAAACACATAAAAGAAAAAATTAGAAAGTAAGAAATATAGTCAAAATGGAAGAAAAATGGAAAAGAACCAGAATGGCGAACTTCTTCGGAGACCACACTCCATTGTAGTTCTAAACTGGACAAATTTTCTGTAGAAAGGAATGACCAATAGTCAAAATTTATTCCTTTCTGTGGCTTGAATCTGTCCAACAATTGAAATATGGGATAAAAGGAAAAAAAAAGAAAAAACTTATAAAATTCCTTTACATGTCGGAAAGTACGTTAATCTTCATTTTTCAGCTGCTTTTCCCAGACAACTAACTTAGATTAGAATGTTTTAACGTGTTCACACATCTTCGTTAAGATTTGATCCTTTCCTTCCTGGGCCGCGACTTGACACCTTTGGCCGACACTATTCGAAAGACCTTGCATTAAAGATAGCAGATTTAGCGTGTACCAGATCTACATTGATGATTCTTCAGTCGAATTTCAGAATGTTTTACTCACCCAAGGTATTTTTACGTCTTTGTATTTGATAATCAAATATCCAAGAACAATTCCCACATAGTAAGGACCAGCATGGGTGAATGTTTTCATGTGAACATAATCCACTGTTTCTTGAATTTGTCTGCGGAAATACAAACAAAATTTGGTGAGGCAGAATGAAAGTAGACATAAAAATATAAAACAATTTTTAAATGTTGCCTTCGAAAAGCACGTTTTATTTAATTTAAGATTTTATGCTTCGTCGGATATCAAATCTCAAAATGGCAGTCAATGAGACACAACTCAGAAAATTATACGTTTTGTTAAACTTGATACGGATTACACATCTATAATATGAAACAGAAAATGGATGTGTCTCTCTGTCCTCCGAACAAGAATCCTCCGAAACGGTGAACAATAGACACTAATAAATTTCTAGGTCAATTGTGCTTTTTCTCAACTTTCAAAAGGACATATTTCTTAAATTAAGCCAAGTTTTGGCGTTTTTGCGCCAATAACTTCTGAAATAATTATAGCACCTGTTATGCACAGGAAGCGAGTTTGCCAATATCACTTGTTAGTCTCGTAAAGTAGAGACAGGCAGCTTGAGTAATACTAGTTATGAAGAGCTGCTGGATAAGCTAAAAGCGTCCTGGCTTATTCCATGCAGTGGAATTTCTATGAGATGGAGCATTTTTAGAAATGGCGAATCGTATGATTTAAAATAGACATTTATTAGACGACCACATTTAAGAACATATTTACATATCACATCTTATAGTAAAGCAACAGCTTACAGCTGAAGTCTCTCCGAGGAGAGAATGCTTAGAGAACCGTAGGTCTCTCTCCTTCCTACCCTTCTCCTTTGACATAGTAGAGACAAGTATATATACTCTAATAATCATCTACATATCAGCTGCGGGAATCGGATAGACAACGTCATACGATTCCGATTAAATAGCTACTAATATGGATGTCAAGTGAAGTGATTAGTTTAAAGAAAGAATGCTTCAAACCTTAGAGTAAAGGTACGAGAGACAATTTAGAAAAGATGCAAGCTTCTTAGCTTAAAATGCAGAATTTCCTAACAACACCAAAATTATTTATATACCCTCTTAAACAGAAAACAATTACCACTCAGACGATGTTATTTTAACTATTGCATGATGTTTCGCATAGGGCCGAGGTGCCTAATGGTAAGGTTCCGGCTTCGGGGCCGGACGGTTCCAGGTTCGAGACCCGATTCTACTGAATATCACCCGTGTGAGAGGGCCGGTTGCACGTTGAATCAGACATAGTGGATCAAAAGCACTCCCGCTGGTGTGATGCGAAAGTTTGGAGATGAGGTGCCAGCTCAGGTGTTGTCCTCATCATCTGACCGTGGTCCAAATTCACGAGGTCCGTCCCAAAAATAGCCCTCGTGCTACTTCATAACAGGATGTTAATATAACTCAACTAAACCAAATGATGTTTCGAGTAATTTTTACAAACGTTTAGATAATCCTCTGTTTTCTTAGGCCTTGTCCCGATTCCATTCAACTCGTTCAGTTGTAATGGCGTCAGCCACACGGGTATGGGACGACGTTCCTTCTTTTAGGCCATTCAAGTTTACACAGCATCGTTTCTATCGAAGACACCGACAGAAAGTTAGGGGGACGATGTCTTAAACTGGACATTCCCAGTCGGACCGTTCCACACTATCTGGAACGCATCTCACCAAACGGTTCCAGTTTTCAGCCTATCGGTTTAGATGGATCATTCGTGGAGGCCCCATGCAAACGACCCAACCGGTCACTTCGATCTCCAGTGCTGCTGTGCCTATCTCTCCTCCCGCTTGCCCGAGGAGAGCGTCACTCCCCCTCTCAAATTTTTTGGTTTTCGCTTTTGTGAGAGAGGGCTCGCTCGTATACCCTTTACCCACGATCGTATTTCAGATTTATGGCCTAATGCGCCGAATAAAAATCCAAACATTTCGACCACACCGCGCCAGATCCCATCGGATTTTGGCATTGACGACAGGTTTTGGAAGAACGGCCTCCAAATGGCGTGGAACGGAGATCTCGTGAATGCGCAGCTTTGTAGGAGCACATGGACTCGGTGTTGCTCCATCTCTTGCTTCTAGCGGAAGTTGAATGGTTAGCGGCATAGCAGTGATTTGCACCTTTATTTTCTTATTCTACATGATAGTTTTAGAAAGGAAAAAGAAACACAAAGTAGATATTACCCGAGATTTCCTATTTTTGACTCTATCTCGGTTAAAATTTTGAATTAAGGTATCCGACTGCGTCCGGAGATATTTTTTTGAAAAATAACTTATATATATTTTTTAATGTTATTTTTCAACTGCATATGTTTTAAAACTATGAAAATATTGTAAAATTAGTCTTTCAAAATAATACTTTATAAAAAAACTGAGAAATTTGAAAAAAAATGACTGAAATATTTGCCTTACGCTAACAGCCATAGACAAAATCATATTCTAAATATACATAAATCCCTGTAGGAGTATATTTTTATGACAGTTATCTGTGTTATGCTCTAAAATATTTCTTGTACTTCGAAATAGTTTTGAGATATAGCTGAACATAGTCACTAAACTGGTAATTTTTCATAAAAAATGCTTTTCGTTTATATTTAAGCACTTAAAAATAATACTTCATTTTAAAATTGACCTTAGTTTTTAGAGGAGAACATCAAGCATATTACAGAAAACCATCTCGGAAAATTTCATATCAATACTCGAATAATTTTTGAGAAATCATTGTTACGGTCGACAGTTTCCCTCAAAAATATCATTTCTCAGAAAACACATTTAAAGTCTTCATGCAACATAAAATAATGCTTACAGTTCGGTAATAAAACAGCTGTAACTCCATTTGTAATTCACGTAGAGTGAAAAGTGAGACAGTTTTAGAAAGCTGGTTAAACAGGCTACAAAATTAAGTCATAAAAAGTTTTTTGATAATTTCATCGAAATCGACGATTTTAAAGCAGTCGGATACTTAAATGTTTCTGGTGGTCCTGTTTAGTTATTACCATTATTGTTGTTCTTGTTGTAAACAATGCTTCATTTGCTTCTTAAATAATTTCTTTTGAAAATTAAATGAATTTTAAAGATAGTTTTCGTAATGTGGCAAGAAACTGAACATTAACATTTCACAAATGGCAAAGAATAGCTGCATTCATTTGCTGTTCTCTCAACATCAGATTCAATTTGACAATACACAATCGCCAAAATTCAAACTTGGATTCCTGAAGATGAAAACTTTTCTTCCCGCCATGATAGTCACTGGTTTGAATCTTTTGTTTTATTTTTCATATTTCAATAAAACATTTTATTTGGTTCAGAAATTTCAGTTCGAAATTACAGGGTAACTTAAAAAATAATAATTTTGAAATGATATAACATTAAAAATATAAATTACGCTCTATATTGATAATCAGGAAGATGAAGATTTTAATTTTGGAAAGCTCAAACTCATTCTTGCATTAAGCAGAAAGAGGACAGAAATTTATTTTCTGCCTCGTGTATCTCAAAATGGTGACTAAAGAGCAGAAGGCCAATATTTTGCGTGATATAAAATATGCGAAATTTTCATCGCTTGTTCCAATGCAGTGAGCATTCCGAGAAAATATAGCACAGATAAGACGGGCACTCAAAATATTCTTTGCTGGTTTCTCCAATTCAAGAGCACTGGTTGTTTGTGTAAAAGAATGAGGCCTGGAAGAACAAGTGGTTCCAGGGGTGGTGCCAGTGGGGTGTCCTGGAGGGCCAGTCCCCCCCCCCCATCTCGTAGGGGCAAATTTCTGTACTCCGTTCACGCAACGGGCTATGCAACTAGTAGATAAATAAAGATCTGGTTAAAATTTGAGAGGGTCCTCCCCTTTGTAGAGTAAGACGTGCCCTTCATCGGGGGGATTCTAAAGCCACTCCTGAGTATTTCACAGGAAGTAATGGATAGAGTTAGAAAAATCTATCGCGTAGTCTACGGAAATCAACACATTGAGATAAATGTGGATTCCACAACCAAATGTTTGGAAAATTTTACATGGCCGATTACGTCCGAAACAGTATCATACAGAATAACAACAGCAACCAGCGGGAGTGTTCTCCCCTAAACTTTCTCGTATACTTCCCCAAAAAGGTGCCGTTTCGCCTTCACCCTCGTGGCTAAAAAAATTAGAACCTACTATTACCCAGAATCCAATGACTATCAGAAGGTTTTTTCATTACAGTGATTGAAAAATATCTAGGTAAAAAATCAAATTCAAAGAGACGCGTACCGATTTTCCGCTCTTACCGGCTCAAGGACAAACTGACGTAATTCGCTCCATAACTTTCGCATGCACAGAAGATTGCTTCCAGTATGCATGCGTGTGGAGATAACGGATTCTTTTCAAAAGTAAATTATACAGACCGACAGACAGTCAACCCTTTGACGGACTTGGCCCAAGATTTTATACGGACCTACATTCATGGTTTGGTTTGGTTTGGGTTGTTTTTTATGGCGCAAAAGCCATTTTTGGCCATGCTGCGCCAAACACTTGATTTTGAGGAGCTATTTTAATTTGTCCAAAGGACCCACACACAAACAAATAAAAGCACAAACAGAGGAAAGAACTCAAATAAGTTCATAAATACCAATATCACGTAAAAAATGAAATAAATTCGGGTGGGGGATCTCACCTAACAAGTCTTTTAAACAAATGTTGCTACCAAAACGATTCCGTCTATGAATGTCGAAATTTGGGCAATGCACTAGAATATGTTTAACAGATAAGATACACTGACACCGCGTGCAAGTTGGCGGTGGTTCAGACAAAAGTAAAAATTTATGCGTCAAACGAGTGTGTCCAATTCTGAGGCGATTTAACACGACAGATTGCATTCGGTTTAAAGCACAGTTTTTTAAAGGCTTCACCATCGGTTGGATATCGTGCCTACATTCATGGCGATAAAACCGTGTACCAAATTTTCTCCATCTAGCTATTCAAGTTTTTGAGTTATAGTGTTCGCATGGCCGCGGACATACAGACAGACAGACTTCCCGTTGACGGATTTTGTCCAAAATTTGATAGAAACCTACAAATTTTGTTTAGAGACCACATACCAAATTTCATCTCCGTAGCTCTAATAGTTTTCGAGTTATCGTGTTCACAGACACACAGACAGACATAATTCCAAAATTGTGTTTCTCGGACTCGGGGAGGTCTAAAACGTGGATATTCGTCAAAATCTCGAGTTCGGATTTTTTGACCATTACTATACTTTCTCTTTGTATACTTCGTATACGAGAAAGTAAAAATGAAGTCCCGTGGCAATGACATGCTGCAACATTTCTAGGCAGAATATGACTACTGTACTACTACTATTGTATACATGCGTAAAGGGTTTCGTAACGAAGAAGAACAGTTGTACGAATAATTAGTTCTTTGAATCGAATAATATAATGCAAAACTGTTCCTTTCTGTCTGAAGAATAATAGTACCATACTTACGCAGAATTTCCAGATGATATCTGAATGGTGGGAGGCAGATCCCAGTGGTAAGTGAGTGCGCCGACCACCACGCTGCATGCCAAAATAAGAGAGCATATGAGGCTGAATCCCAGCTTCGGGAACCTGAAAAGAAATGTGATATTTTCTAAATATTTATACGTTTCTTTACTTTTTGTCAGTGACTAACTGTATTCTTAAATCTCTTCATATTAAGCCACATATTAAATTTAAATAAAAAGTTCATATTA
>BGPR01002425.1:93828-145380 GCA_013235015.1 Araneus ventricosus | reverse complement strand
CATTTACAATTCTAATAATAAAACCATATGCTAAATTTCACCAGCCTAGCTCATTGCGTTTTTAAGTTATCGTGTTCTCATGCACACGGACCGACAGACATGATTCCAAAAATGATTTTAATTGTACTCAGGGAAGCATAAAACACAGAGATTCGTCAAAATCTCAAGGCTAAATTTGTTAGCGATTCTAACACTGTTTATGCGAGAAAATAGAAAATTAAATTTTTAAAAATGTTTTACTTATTGTTAGTGAATTAGTTCACTTTTGGTGAAACTAAATGTGATATTCGACTCTAATATAAGAAAAATAAACGAAACTAAATACTTCAGGAGGAAAAAAGGAAAAGAAAAAAAACCAAGAATTATTTTTTCTATCTAAAGCAGGTAAAATATTTTATTTCAAAGGTGAAATTAAAAAATATATATGCTTGCATACATTTTTTTAAAAGCAACATTTTTAGAGCGTTTTATTAATTATGTTTTTGCAGTATCCAAAAGAAAATTTTTATTATTTTACTAACTACTTTATTACTAACTAATATTCTAGACTTAATTATATTGACAGGTTCTCGTTGTATAAATTTTATAACACTTTTAACAGGATCTCTGGACATTTATCATGTGTCTCCTACTGTTTTTAAATCGAATTGTTTTCAATTTTTAAATACGTGGCCTGATTTCTTTTTCTTTTCTAATGCTTGACTTTACATATTAAGGTTTTTATACGTTTGTGTGTGTTTGAATTTTTGACCCTTACTTTTTTTGATTTGGTGTTCTAATTTTTTTTGATTGTGTAATTTTTTTTATATAATTTTAATGTGACGGTGTGCGGCATGGACTTTTGGGGACTCGATGTGTTTTTGGTGCTTTTGTAATTGCGTGTTTTCATTTTTAAACATTTATGAGCTTACATTTTATAATTAATGTGGTTTTGAGCTTTCAACTGTTGTATTCTCTGCAGTTACTTTTTTTGTCCTTGTGTTTTAATTCACTTTATGCTTGTGTTTTTGTACGATTTTGATCATGCACTCTGTAAATGGAGTCATCTCTGTAATGTGCTTTCTTTGAATAAATAAATAATTAATGCAATTTTAAGAGCTAGGGCAATAAACTAAATATAATAATCATTCTATAAGTTATAAGCGGTCTTTCAACAACTGTCGAAAATGCTCTTGTGTCCTGTTAATTAGAGGCGTGGTGACAATATGCATGAAATAGAATACAGCAAAATTTACTATAATTTGGAATTGCTTTCAATGAAGAGTTGATATCAGCAAGTAAAGAACTAACAGGAAAGCATAACAAAATATTCTACAAATACCAATGTTATTGAGACTGGAAACTGCACAAAATTTAAATCTGAAAATGAATTCTTGTTTGACTTGTAATTATTAGTTAAAAGACATAATTTGTTATGTTTAATTTGAATCAAGTTTTTTTCTATTGTATAAGGTTCAAAATATTCCAAATTATGCAAACAATAATTTGTGATAAATATTGCAAAAATTGTAAGGTTACATTTATAAAGAAATTTATTTGGCATTTATAAAGAAATTTATTCGGCATTTATAAAGAAATTTATTTGGCATTTATAAAGAAATTTATTTGGCATTTATAAAGAAATTTATTTGGCAATAAAATTATTCTTTTATTTCTCCTTTCTCCTGTTGAATCCGCGTTTAAATAAACTTGAATTTCAAAAAAATATTCACAATATTCGAAATATAAAAATTTAAATACAAAAACATGTAATGTTTTTATATTTATTGATTCGGGCATGAATACTTGAAAAAAGCAAATTTTTTATCTTAACATTTATTTCAGTTATAGTTTTCGTACATGTTGCAAAGGGAGCTGCTTTTATTACTATGCATGCAAAACAATTAAAATCACTTTAATTTATATTTACAATACTTCATGAATTATTACATCAAAGTGTTAATAACCAGAAGTAGTTAAAGTTTGGCTCCATCTAGATTTTAAATCTTTGTACTATCGACATTACTTATAATTTGATAATTACTTCATTGGAAAACTAAATGCAAAAGTAATCTACAGGACCAACAATCTGAAAACTGTGCATTTGATGCCGTATTTTATATGAATTAATTCATTATTAAAATTAGAAGAAAAAGATCCAATTATGCATAATTTGGCATAAAACGAATACAGCGCATATGCAGTTGAAAAGATGATTACGATTATGAATATTTTACAAAACGATACATTTATTTATTGGAATCACTATCTAGTAGGAGAAAAGTATTGCGCAATTCAAATCTAGCTGTTTTGCAGCGACATACCGAAATAAAAAAAGAACGAAAATCATCCAAGTAATTAGCTGACGACACTATTCACTAATAGATGGCAGTACAAGCATAGATCATTCTTAGCATTAATCCATTACAAAATGTCTTTTACAAAATATAAATAAGCAACCAAATATTAAAACTATTAATAATGACACATCGAATTAAAATGTTCCAGTACATTCGCTCCTGTACCGAAAAATAGGCGAATATCTGCTCATGACGCAATTGCACAGATAAAAGCGCATCTACCGTTCGAGTATTTTCGGATCTGTTCGGAGGAGGCAACATCTATTTTCGGATCTGTTCGGAGAAGGCAACATCTATTTTTATACAAATTCGAGAACGTTCGCTCTAAGCATACCTTCATTGTCGATTAATTCTAGAAAAAGGCAGTTATTTTTAAAACTTGGAAAGAATGAAGAGGAAAGGGGTAGAATGATAACCAGAAAACATTGTTTCTACAATATTATGGAATGTTTTTAAAACATTAGAGAATGAATGGTATGAAATGTGTTTATTCCCCTTTAGCAGCTTTAAAAAAATTACCGAAAAAACAGTTTGAGTTTTAAAAACTAAGCGAAGAATTCGCGAAAATCGTTAAATTACTAGCACAAAATAAATTCATGTTAGTTTCATTTCCAGATTTAATCATTTAGGTAAATGTAGGAAGGAACTAACAATAGATTGTTTTCTAATATAACAGAAAAACTATCTAAATGCTCTTTCTCTACTCAAAGTGATGGAGTTTTGAGAAATATTTTGCTTTTAAATATTCTAAATAAAAATTTAATACAAAATTTTTCCTTCCTTATTCACGATACAGAGGTGTTCATTTTTTTTTCATGGAACAAAAATATAATCTGTTACTTAATTAAATTAATTATAATTTATTACTTAAAAACAGACAGTTTTCTTAAGAATATTTGTTTCAAATTCATATCAAAATACGAGCACAATTTAATTTGCAAATTAACAGTGGTGGAAACGGCAGACGAACGGAACCTAAAACTCCATTAAATTATTTCCATGCAATTTAATCCGTTTTGTATTTACTACTAAATAATGGTGCATGAGCTTTTAATAACTTTAAAGAGGTATTTGTGCAAATTGCTAATTTAATTTTTAGTTTGTTGTCTGAAATATTCATTGTTATAAATCAGTGAAAGGTATAGTTAAGTGGTGTTTCGATTCTAATTTGAAAAGAAAAGCCATTGTAGTTTTCTGGTTTGCCACTGTCTAGTAGACACTTTAATATCTACAAAACTTTTCTTGAAACATATTTATGCGCTATTATACTTGGAATTAACTCATATACGAATATAGAAGGCTTAACATTGAAAACACAAAACACAAAAAGATTAAGAACAAAAACACAAAAAGCTTAACATTAAAAACACAAAATGATTAAGAGCAATTGCTCTTCGTGTTTTTGTTATTTTTCTTTTTGTGTTTTTGCACTTTATCCTTTTTACTTTCTCGTATACGAAGTATACAAAGAGAAAGTATTGTAATCGTCAAAAAATTCGAACTCGAGATTTTGACGAATCTCCACGTTTTAGACCCCCCTGAGTCCGAAAAACACAATTTTGGAATTATGTCTGTGTGTCTGTCTGTGAACACGATAACTCGAAAACTATTAGAGCTACGGGGATGAAATTTGGTATGCGGAACACTATAACTCAAAAACTTGAATAGCTAGAGGGATAAAATTTGGTACACAGTTTTATCGTCATGAATGTAGGTCCGTATAAAATTTTGGGCCAAATCCGTCAAAGGGTTGACTGTCTGTCGGTCTGTATAATCGCATACTTGTTCAGTTTTGAAACTAACTCCCTGCGCATGCCTACTGGTGGCAATTCCTGTGCAAAGAGGAAGGGACGCTCCAAAACTTGGCAGTTTGCCAAAAACCAATTCTGGCGCGATTTTGTAAGGAAGTAAACATTTAGGGAGTCTCGCCAGGTCCTGTTGTGCAAAAGGATGCGCAGGGGATTTGAATTTGTTTTGATCCTTCAAACCACGCGTGGTTCCAACTTTGGTTTACTTGCGACGGAAATTTATTTGACGTCTTTTATTATTCTAGTTTTCTCTACATGCGTTAGGAGTATACGAGAAAGTTTAGGGGAGACCACTCCCGCTGGTTTTTCGAATTAACCATTGATATTAAACCCAATTAACCATTGGATAAGATGGCCCTGCTTAAAACTCCGCATTTTTGTAACAACATGAAAATGATAAAACGATCACTTTCGTGTGGTACTCCAGAAGAATTTGAACCCATTCTTGTTTCCCTGTTGTATATATAACATAGACAGAATTGAAGCAAAAGAATGATAGGAAATGAATGTGTTTTTTTAAAACAAATTGTTAAAAAAGCAAAATAATTTTGATTATTACAAAACTACAGTTCAAATGTATGAAAAAAGACAAGTCACATGACATATTTATGTATACATTATCTGAGGCAAAAAAAAAAAATCTATAAATCTTAGCATTTCTGTGGGTAGGAGGTCCTGCTTTACGATTTTTCCTTAATCATGAAATTGTAGATCTAGTTGTCTCCGTTATATAATTTTTTTCTCTTTTTCTTTTTAAAGATATTTTTTTTAAAAAATGTAATACAACCATAAATAGTTAACATATAAATTTAGCTGAATTTCATCATTTTTCAGGATTTTGATTTTAAAATTTTTGATATTTATAAATACGAAATCATGCGTTGGAGAATTTATTCTCTGCTACAAAATTCAAGAAACAATTGATTTATTTTGCTTGAATTAACTTTTTCTCTTAAAATGAATTTCAGTTAAGTAGTAATGATAATTATTAGATAATAATAAAGACATTTGAAAAAACCAGTTCATATACACTTTTTTAATGCAAAACCATATTACTTGAATTTTACTTTTTGTTTTTGATAGCTCAAAAAAAATGCGGTAAAGACGGAAAAATATTTTTAAAAATGAATTAATGAAACTAAATAGTAACTCTTTATAAAATCTTAAAGGATCACTGTTTCATGATTTATTTCCTTAGGGGGCAGTATGCTTTTCTACAAAAAAAATGCTATTTCAAATTTTCCACTAGGATTCAACAACTGAAATTATTACAAAAAAAAACATTCTTGAATTTACATCTTGATTTAACCATAGAAAAAAATTACTTTGAAAAGTTAGATTTTTATTTAAAAATAATATTCCATGTTTTACTTGTTTAATTGTAATAACACCTAATATTAAAATTTTAATCATTCATATTATGTTAGATCAAAGTTATAAAACTCTCTTATACTACGCTTCAGCTATGCTATTAAAAAATTAATACTATATATTATTTGCTTAGTTGTAACAACACTTAATATTAAACTTTTAATAATTTGTATTATATATACAACACTAGCATAAAACTCTTATATTGTCTTTCACCAATGCTGTGAAAAAATAATTTTAAGACGTCACAACAGATGGCGACACGTATAAAGATTCTTCTCCCTACACCTTATCTATTGAATTCAAGTCTTTTTCCCCCCAATACGTAAAGAACTAAAATAAATACCTCGTGAAAATTCGCGAAGTTTCGCATCCAGATGGCAGCACGACTGAAGTTTAAAGAGAGTAGGAGAAATTTCTCGATTCTTCCACCGAGAATATAAATACAGCTGCGACAGCGCGAGAAGCAGAATACGGAGAGAAAGCAAAAGTGAAACTGAAATTTCAATCGAAGAATTCTTGCTGATTGCAAGGGGATTGCCTGAACTGCGATTGATAGAAACTGAGTAAGAAGGACTTTTTTTAGTATCTGCTTTGCTATCAAGTCACTGTTGCGGAAATGCCTAGTGGTAAAGCACCTGCGATTGGAATCGACTTGGGCACAACCTACTCTTGTGTTGGTGTGTTTCAGCATGGATGTGTAGAAATCATCGCCAACGATCAAGGCAACAGAACAACACCGAGCTACGTTGCCTTCACCGATACTGAGAGACTGATTGGTGATGCTGCCAAGTCCCAAGTAGCCATGAATCCCGAGAACACCATCTTTGATGCCAAGAGACTCATCGGCAGGAAGTATGACGATCCAAAGATCCAGCAAGATCTGAAGCACTGGCCTTTTAAAGTACTCAACCATGGAGGAAAACCTAAAATCCATGTGGAGTACAAAGGTGAAGAGAAGCTTTTCAACCCGGAAGAAATTAGCGCAATGGTGCTGACCAAAATGAAGGAGACTGCAGAAATGTATCTTGGGCAGAAGGTGACGGATGGCGTCATAACTGTGCCAGCCTACTTCAATGATTCCCAGAGACAAGCAACTAAAGACGCTGGGAGAATCGCCGGACTGAATGTTCTGCGAATCATCAATGAGCCAACAGCTGCTGCTTTAGCATATGGGCTCGATAAGAATCTTCATGGTGAAAAGAATGTCCTGATCTTCGACTTGGGCGGTGGAACCTTTGATGTTTCCATCTTAACTATTGATGAAGGTTCCTTGTTTGAAGTGAGATCAACAGCTGGCGATACTCATTTAGGAGGCGAGGATTTTGACAACAGAATGGTCAACCACTTCATCGAAGAATTTAAACGTAAACACCGCAAGGATATTAGATCTAATCCAAGGGCTGTGAGAAGGTTAAGAACTGCATGCGAGAGGGCAAAGAGAACCTTGTCCAGCAGCTCAGAAGCTAGCATCGAAATAGATGCCCTGTTTGAAGGAATAGACTTTTATTCGAAGATTACTAGGGCAAGGTTCGAAGAACTGTGCATAGATCTCTTCCACTCAACGTTAGAGCCTGTGGAACGAGCACTAAAGGATGCTAAACTCGACAAAAGCAGTATCCATGATGTAGTCCTAGTAGGAGGATCTACTCGAATACCAAAGATCCAAAAACTGCTCCGTGACTTCTTCAACGGCAAAGAACTGTGCATGTCCATTAATCCCGATGAGGCAGTAGCATATGGTGCGGCAGTCCAAGCTGCGGTGCTGACAGGCAGCACAGATGATAAGATCAAAGATGTGTTATTAGTAGATGTTGCTCCTTTATCTCTTGGCATCGAAACAGCAGGAGGTGTGATGGCAAATATTATTGAAAGAAACTCCAGAATTCCTTGCAGGACTTCCCAGGTCTTTACAACTTACTCTGACAATCAACCTGGTGTAGATATCCAAGTCTACGAGGGTGAAAGAGCGATGACAAAGGACAACCACCTCCTTGGTAGATTCCATTTGTTTGGAATACCACCTGCACCTAGAGGTGTGCCACAGATTGAGGTCACCTTCGATATGGATGCCAATGGAATCCTGAATGTTTCAGCGACAGACACTAGTTCTGGTAAATCCCAGAGCATCACCATCACCAATGACAAAGGTCGCCTGTCCAAAGAGGAAATTGAGAGGATGCTGAGTGAAGCCAAACAGTACGAGAAAGAAGACCAAGAACAGAGGGAGAAAGTAGCTGCCAGAAACAACCTTGAAAGTTATGTATACTCTGTGAAACAAGCAGCAGAATCTGCACCAGAGGATAAACTGTCCTCTTCAGACAAAGCCAAGGTGAAGGAGTCATGTGATTCTGTGATCCAATGGTTAGATAAAAACACCTTGGCAGAAAAAGATGAGATTGAACATAAGCTAAAAGAAGTTCAGTCAGAATTAAGTCCAATTATGATGAAAATGCACCAAACTGTAGGTGGCTTCAGTCAGGCTGGAAGTGGATGTTGTGGCCAAGAGGCAGGCAGTGGTTGTTGCAATAGCACTAAATCTGGCCCCACTATAGAAGAAGTGGACTAAAGCTTACTATTTTGTGCCAAAGACTGCAAAGAAACTGTAGATATGTACAAATATTTCTACTCTTCCAAACGCACAATGATGTGCATAACATGAACTAGACTAAGTGAGTAATTTTGTCCATCCTTCAGCATGTCCTGAATGTGTATGTAAATATTGTATGTATATTTAAATTTAGTGTACTAATAAAGATGATTTTAAATTTAAATAAATTGTCTTTATTTGCTCTCTCTCATTTTATATTTTTATTTAATTATGTTATAGAAATATATATATTGATCTATTCATAAATGTGAGTATTTCATTCATAATTATTAATTTTTAAGAGTTTCTAAACAATTAATGTATGTTAGCAGGATGTTTCTTTTTAAGTAAGTGAACTAGATCATAACTTTGGATTAAAAATGAAATTGATTACTTACTTTGCACTGTTAGAATTAATAATAGAGATGCATATTAGTAAACTATAGCTTAAATCTTAAATAATATTAATATGCAATCATTAAAAAAATTGAATAATAGTATTAATCTGCATTAATCTCGAAAATTTCTCTATATAAATTTCTGTTTAAAAATGCTCTGATATATGAGCTTGGAAGGTATTGCAAGTTAATTTAATCTCCTTTTTAAAACTAAAGATATTCCAATAAACAAAAATTGTTATAACTTGTTATTAGATTTTTATTAATAAGTGGAATATCTCAGCATTTAATGTAATCTGATTTCAACTTTAAGAAAATAAAATACTTACAAGGATGAGTAAAATAATTTATGATTTTGTTAAATATTTAGTTCCAAGCTGAAATTACAGTCACGATTTAAGAATTATTCTAAAGAGGAATTGTACTCAAAGCATTATGTTTTATCAGATAGAAATTCTTAAGACCTTTTTGAAGGTATGGCATAGCTATCTTAAATGAATTTTTATATATATTTTTATAATGAATGTTACATATACTATTATAATGAATTATTTGTTTTTCTTCCATGCTTGATAAGTTGTGATAGCATTCTAAATACAGCAATTTAAAATAAGTAATATTTTAAGGATATGACACAGTAATCTTCTTTCAGAAAATTCATAATTTTTATTACATAAAAGATAATTAATTTTGGCAAATGTTGCATTTGAAAGAGGTAAACACCACAGCATAAAATTTTATGGTCTGATATTTTTGATATAACTTGAGGTAATATAATGGAAAATTTTTCTCGTCAATTTCTGAACTTTCTGCGGCTAAAATATTCTACTTGTAACCCTCTAAAAATACGATCGTTTTAGACAGATAAATTTGTGAAATTGAAATTAATTTGACATTAACATATGATTGTGTTATAGAAAAAAAATACTGATAGATTGATTATGGACATATCATGACTGAAATTAATGAATACAGCAAGCATGGCTGGGAATAATGTATTGGCTCTTCAGCATTTATTAGATTCTATGATATTTATTAGATTCTATGATATTTATTTAATTTACAGAATAGTTACTTGATAGTTAGTATAGAAGATGCTATTTAAATTTTATAACAGAACTCAGAAGTCGATAAAAAATTTCAGAAGGGAATTAAATGTGTATGTATTATCGTCTTAATGGAGATATACTCAACAAATTTTCCAAGTCTGTAAGAACTTCAGAGAGCCTGATTTTTGTTTTGATATTTTTATCTAGCTTGTTTTTACTCATTATGAGCCAACTTCAACATTAAAATCAAAAGAACATTATTATTCGGTTCTGAATACCTTCTTTTATTTCATTCATTTATATATTTAATTTAGGTTTTTAGGCAAAAAAAACCTCAAAATATATTCAGCTCACAAAAATTTTATGAGCGAATTTATATTCGAAAGAACTTTATAGGAAGGTAGTGCCATCTGTTGGTTGAAAGAGATTAATAATTTTTTACATCTCCTATATTACAAAGTGCCATTTGGAGAGTCAGTGTGTAAATTTTTAACAAGAGTTAAATCGCGAAAAACCTATGTTATACCACATCTCAGAATTTAAAATACAGTATACTCTCTCTAATCCGACGCATATGGGACCGGACACCTGTCGGATTATAGAGTGTCGAGTCAATAGAAAAATCGTGTACTGAAAAGGGGAAGGTGCAAGTTTTAACCGGAAAGAATGACTTCAAGCAGCGGTTCCCAATCTTTTTAGTTTTGCTGACCATCTGTTGTTTAAAAAATATTTTGAGGCCCACTATATATATATATATATATATATATATATTCCATTTTCGTTTGTTTTGTGTTTTTAGAGGGGATGACGGCAATTTTTAACGGATTTCGTTTGTCGTCAGCAGAAAAAAGCACAAATTGATATCATGAGCGAGCTTCCCTTCCTGACGAGCGGCTCGCTATTATATTTTTCAATTTTTTTGGTTTTTTCTGGTTTTTGTCTATTTAGCCATTTTGTCCTTTTTTTACTGTTTTTGAGTTTTTATTTTGTGTTTATATGTTGGTTTTGATATATATATATATATATATATATATATATATATATGTCAAGGTCAATTGGATAATCGGTTATTCTGCATAATAACCAGTGATTATGTATAATAACCGCGATAATTATGCATAATAACCGATTATCCATATTGACCATGGCATATATATTAAAAATATATATTGTTTATAAAGCAAAAAACTTTATTGTTATTACTTAGCTGTCACAATGTAAGAACAAAAGCAAGTGGTCAAGATTCAAGATGAAAAAAACTCAATGGGAGTTCTGACATTGTTTGCCCCCAACGAGAGACTCAATATCTAAATTTAAACTTGACAGTTTCAGCCTCAAGTTCTACATTCAGTGACGACTCTTGAAGTTCCCCTGACTTCGACTTATGACCAGCATTCCGCGGCCCGCTAATACGCTATCCAAGGCCCACAAGTGGACCTTTTCCCATCCCGAATAACCATTTCAGCTTTCCATTCAAATGACAGGAAAAAAACGTACCATATACCAATTTTTATTATTTGTTTTGGACATACTTCATAACTGCTTTATTTGACTATGTTGTATGGATTTTTCTATTTATTAGATTCCATCTGAAGTTTTTAATTGTTCAACTCTTAATGTACTGTTGAACCTTCTTTAAACTAATTAGTTAAATCTTGTATACTCTTCTGGCATTTTTTATAGTAAAGAAAAACTGTGAATTTATTGCAGTATTTAAAATTTGTGTAGGATATCCGGAAAACAGTCCCGATTATTGGATTATCGTTTTTCAAACCCTAGATGTTAACATGACAATATTAAATGAATGAATGATCGTTAAAAGAAAAGCCTAAATGAAAAAATGATCGAATCGACGAGAGCGCAAAAGAGAAAATTTGATACAGTAATCTATGCATAGCGAGAGATCGTTTGAAACTGAAAGAAAGGCCTAAATGAAAGAATGATCGAATCGAAGAGAGCGCAAAAGAGAAAATTTGATACAGTAATCTATGCATAGCGAGAGACCTCACAATGGAAGTTCATTTCCTCTTCTGCTATTCCTTTTCAAGAATATTTTCGATAACAAAAAATGCAGAGGGAAATATTTTTGTTGACTGTCTGGTCAGTTTGAATATGCTAAGCCAGTGGTTCCCAACCTTTTTGGTTGTGAGGACCACCTGTTGTGTAAAAAAATATATTGGGACCCACTAACTAAATATACAAGTAAAAAATACAATTATATATATATATATATATATATATATATATATATATATATGTACAGGGTGTCCACACTTATCGTGGTCCAATAGCTCATTTCTAAACCGTTAGGGATAGACATATAGTTCTAATTGGAAAAATGCTTTAAATGAAGGGGGAAATTATAATATATGTTTTTTTGAGTGAATAAATTTATTCCTTAAAAAGTTACGAAATCTAACTTTTTATGCAGTCCCACGGTCCTATCAATCATATTTAGTAAAATATTTTTGGCACTAACATTTTAAACAATAAAAGTCCCATACTTTTGCGACTACAACTGACGGAGTTATGGAGCTTTGAATACTACTGACTTCAATCACTTTACACCATTTCAATAGCCGTCTTACGGCGCTTCACCAATCAATGCGCAGCAGTTTCTCGACGAGGCCGCTGATTGGTAAAAATCATGAAATTCAAAGCTCCATAACTCGCTCAGTTTTAGTCGCTGAAGAGTGGGACTTTTTTTTTGGTTAAAATTTTAGAGTGCCAAGAATATTTTACTAAATACGGCTGATAGGACCGGGGGAACCGTATAAAAAGTTAGAATTCGTAATTTTTTCAGAAATATATTTAGTGACTGAAAAAACATAAAATATAATTCTTCTCTTTATTTAAAGCACTTTCCAATTGTAACTACATGTCTATCTCTAACGGTTTAGAAATGAGATATTGGACCACGATAAGTGTGGACGCCCTGTATATTAGGCGCCTTTATATGCTAGCAATTAGTGAAGTTTACTGTAAAAGGAATAAAAATATATTGTTTTATAAAGCAGGAAACAAGTGAAGACTCTTGAAACTCCCCTGACTTTGACTCTTGACTAGAATTTCGAGGCTCATTAATACGCTATCTGAAGTCCACAAGTGGGCCGCGGCCCATGGGTTGGAAACCACTGTGCTAATCAAACAATAAAAAAATATTTTTTTAAAAATATATACTTAAAACTGAAAGTTAAATCGTATATAACCAAATTAGTTAGTATTTATTTATTACTTTTTATAGACATTACTTGCATATAAATTTCAGCATAGAAACTGACAATTGTAAATAAAAGTATGTACAGTTATCAGTACTAAATGATGATAAATATGACACAAATGAGCTTTTTTTCCATATAAGCAAATTTTAGATTTTGCATCCCATAATATGCCCGGTTCCTATCACCGACTACAAAAAAATGACGATTTCTGTAACCAAATCGCGTTGTTCCCTTTCTTCTGTAACTGCTATTAATGGCTAATCGGAAATACTTGGATTCTTAAAATATTACCTTTCCTCACACTGAATAGCCTTACTGAGCAAAGGAAAATTAGACTCAAGTTCCATCACAATTGTTACAAAGCTATAAAGTTGTTTCCCTCAGATACTAATCTTGGCGACTTGGCGATAAATTTAGCGATCTTGGAAGCCATTTTGGCGACTTTATCTTACAGTACACACATTTTCAAATCTTCGTATTGGTATGTATTTATTTGAGAGAGTAATAAATATGGGTATAATTTTTGGAGAAAAAAATGAGATAGTCACCTTGCTCGCATGATTACGGATAAAATATTGGTCTAAACACAATATTTTGGGTATCTAAGTAATTCAAACAGTCTGTTTAAAAAACTTAACCACAATTTATTAACATTTAAATTTCATTTCTATTTTATATACCAATTTAAAATAAAAATGTTAAAAATAATTAAAATTTCAACTTTTTTAATCCCCCCAAAAAAACTTCTTTGGAGAAATATGCACAAAACGTGGTTCAATTTGTAGAACATAGCAAAATACAGATTCGGTAAATATTTTATGTGAAAATAATCAATAGTTCGTGGGATATCGTGCGCGTAATATAAAAAAAATCGCATTTTGAGATATAGCGCTTTAAAGATATGGCCATATTCAATGTTTACGTTGAAGAGCATTGTTGTTACATTATCCTTCATAACATTCATAATTATGGAAATTTTTTAACGCGGATTGTTTTGAATTTTTCAAAAAAGACAGGGAAATAATATTTTTTTTGATAAAATCTAAAAGTTTCGAGGTTAACAGTCGTATGTTCCCTTAATCGAGTGACAGATGAAGTAAATCCATTCTTCGACTTGTCCCAAATTGTAAACTTTTACGCTTTTGCACGTCGCATTTAAAACCCAAATATATCATCCACAGCAATAAGGGAATATCAAAGAACTTACGATTTTTGCATTGCTGTTTGGAAAATATTTTTATTTAACTTGGTTAGCTTATATTTTAGTAACTTCTTTACACTTTTATTGGTGGTTAGATTAATAAAATAAGCAACTTACTTGTATAAGGCATACAGAAACGCAATAGAGATGATGTGCAACTGAAAATCTGCCGATAGGTACCAAGTGGGGTGTACACACTGTAAATGCAGACATAGGTTATTTAAATGAAATTATCCTATAAATTGGTTACAAAAAAATCATTCAAACCGAATATTATTTTGAGTATTACATAAGGTGCGCCCGAATGAAAAGGAGACTACAGTTATATGTAAAGAAATGTGGAACAGAACAACTATAAATAATCGCCATTGACATTGATACTCTGATCCCAGCGCGTGGGAAGGGAGTGGATGGCTTCATTGGAGAAAATCCTGAGTTGCTGACGGATCCGGTTCCCATCTCGCCATCTTCTGATTCTCTGGCAGATGCTGGGGCACCCACTGTGCACAAACTTTGCCATAACCAAGCTTTTTGTGGATTATGTGATGCACAGTTCCTTTGCGTATCGACAGTTCAACAGCAATTTCGCGTGTGGTGATCCGACGATTCTGCCGTATGAGCTCATCCACAGCCGAAATTGTGGCACTGCTGGTCACAACGTGCGCCTGCCAAGGGCGTGGCAAGTCCTTGATGTTTACGCGTCCCGCCTCATAATGCTGACACCACCGGAATATGGTGCACCGTGCGAGACACTGCTCTCCGTACACCTCTTTCATCCTGCGATAAATTTATGAAGCATACTCCCCTTCTGCGCGAAGAAATTGGATAACTGCTGTTTGTGCTGCTCTGGAGGAATCCATCATGCAACGAACGGAAACAACTCTCCAGAAATGAGAATATTGATGCGAAGCCGTTAACTACGCAGGTGCAATTGGGAATACCACCACGCCATCTATCGGCTAGCACATTAACTCACTGGGATTTGATACAACGCCGATACAGCTAAGGTCTCCTTTTCATTTGGGCACACCTTATACAATAAGCTCCGAGTTACGAACTGCACAGTTGACCAATAAATGAATTTTATAGAATTAATACATTTTTTCGAACTAAAAATTACCCTTCTTTCCATCTGCGATTATCTTCGTCACTTTGCTCTTTTTTCATCCGACTGCCATATGCGAATAAAATAGAATAAAAGGGAAAAATAAAATATCCCAACATGGAATAGTGGAACGTGCTTTACGTCTGAGCAATCTGGAAACGCCAAATACAACACAGATTTGCAACCACTTGGGCGCCATAATTTAATTCCTGCTAGGGATAACAGTAGGCGTTTAAAGAAAGAGGCTTGATTCATTTAAACACTTTTAATCAAACACCAAAGGACACAACATACAGGGACAAACAATTAAGGACAAAACACTTCAGGATATATAAAATATACAATCATCGGGGCAGAACACCATGTTTTATCATCGACTCCAGAACATGGACTGGCCGTTTCCTCCAACGGCCGCTAGGTGGCGAGCTCGGAAAGCAGTGCGGTTACACATTTATCTTTTCTCCACTCTGAATATATACTAGAAAACTTCATATCAGGAATTTTGGGTAAGTACAGATAAACTAAATTCAACTTCAAACAGATAACTTAATATTATTCCAACTCCGATGAGGATGTGGGAAATGATATTATTCAAGAGCCACTAAGCAGTTATAAAGAATATGATAATTTCTTGAAGAAAATAATTCGCAGTATGGTAGCGAATGATGTAATAACTTCATACGGAAACGAGAAATTTCTCTGCCCACATTCATTTACAAATTTGTTTTTCTTAGTCTGTGACATTTTTGAACCGAGTAAGACATTTCGGCTGTATTTAAAAATAAGAAGCTACCGTAATAATTATTATTAAGCATTAAATCTCACCAGCTTTTGCAATTTAACTGTTCATCAATTTTCATTATAGATTTTACTTTCTCTTCTCTTTTGTTCTTTGGGTTTACTTTAAATTGTCTTAAAACTTTTACTAACATTTGCATTTTCAGTAAAAACAGTGTTGTGTAAATGGGAAAAATAAATCAGAACAACGAGAAAATTTACGATACATCCACAGTTTTAACCAACACAGCGCAAATGAATAAGTAAGTAAATAAACATTGCCAATTTCATATATGAGAGAACTTCAAGTTGAAACAAAAAGTAACTGCTTCGTAAACGTTCTGCTCATGTGATCCTCTGCTTCTACTTTTCAAGTACAAAATTAATAAATAATAATGAAAATTCTTGACCCAAAATTGAGATAATAGTTTAAAACCAGCGGGAGTGTTCTCCCCTAGGCTTTCTCGTATACTTCCCCAAAAAGGTGCCATTTCTCCTTCCTCCGCGTGGCCAAAAAAATTCGAACCTACTGTTATCCAGAATCCAATGACTATCAGAAGGTTTTTCATTATAGTGATTGAAAAATATCTAGGTAAAGAATCGCACACTGCTAGGTTTCACTCATGCCATCTCAAGGACAAACTGACGTAATTCGCTCCTTTAGCGTGCACAGAAGATTGCTTCCAGTACGCATGCGCGTGGAGATAACGGATTGGTTTCAATAGTAAATTATACAGACCGACAGACAGTCAACCCTTTCACTGATTTGACCCAAAATTTTATACGGACCTACATTCATGACGATAAAACTGTGTACCAAATTTTATCCATCTAGCTATTCAAGTTTTTGAGTTATAGTGATCACATGACTTCGCATATACAGACAGACAGACTTCCCGTTGGCGGATTTTGTCCAAAATTTGATAGAAATACAAATTATGTTTAAAGACCACATACCAAATTTCATCCCCGTAGTTCTAATAGTTTTCGAGTTATCGTGTTCACAGACACACAGACAGACATAATCCAAAATCGTGTTTTTCGGAATCAGGGAGGTCTAAAAGGTGGAGATTCGTTAAAATCTCGAGTTCGAATTTTTTGACGATTACAATACTTTCTCTTTGTATACTTTGTAAACGAGAAAGTAAAAATGAAGCATTAATGAATCATCTATAAAAATTTTAACTTAAACCAATTTCAGTAAATTTAATAGCATTTTTGAAGTCAATACTATTTTTCCATTGATTTTTGCATACAAATGTTTAAAAATCTAATCGAAGACGTCCGTTCAGAATTTCCGCGACTCTGGTACTTTTCAACGTGACCCTCGACCTACTAAACCTCGAAGAAGTTAAATTATGAAAATCAAACAGAATTTGTTCCACAGGTAAAACGATCATCCACTTATCATCTATCAGAGTAGAGTGAAGTGGTTTGATTGCACTTACGATATTCCTCATGGTGCTCCAGTTACTGATGTAAAGGAGGCTCGTCCACCAGTAATTTGTACAGGCTCTCAGCTCCGGGTCCACTCTTTCGTACCAGACGGGGCCCGAGCTGATAAGGGGCAGGAAGAACAGCAGTCCGATGGTCAGTAGCAGGGGAGGAGTCAATCTGCGGAAGGAAACAGAGAAATTTCGAGCTACAGTCAGTGACAGTTGAAGTTGACAGAACAGAACGCCGTTTCTTACCCCCGTACCCGTGACCAGACCGGTCACTGAACGGTTTGACGGGCAAGACACGGGGATTTTATTTAAGAAAAAAAGAAAAACAAACAAAAAAGAAAGAGATATTTACGCTATATACAACACAGGTATTTTCACTTTTACACTATTAGTTCGTAATAGTCTTCTTTTCTTTAGATGTTATTTTACCTTTCTTTTTTGAAGGGGGAGGGGGGATGTCCGGTAATTTGGAGCTTGTTGGTTCAGCTCGCTGGAAGTTGAAGGCTAGGGAGGCCGGAAAAGATCTCTGTTTTCACTTATGAATTTGACAATCCTACGAATTTTATGTCTGGAGACGATTTTATTGGCGACTCTGTTCAGCCATTCTTGTTAGAAGTTTGGCAATGGCTTCCTCATATGCCAAGACACTATGAAAATACACTCCGTGGCATAGTGAAGTGCCAATTCCACCACAACTGCAATAATCGCTGTCAGACTGGTGAAACCTTTTGAGGAGTTGAAGTTCACAGAACTTCATCGCATCAAAGTCAAATGACGTCCTACTTCTTTACTTGTTTCTATGCCTTTTAGGGTCAGGTGCAGAGCCCCATGAAATTAAAAAGGTTTCGGTCTTGATATAGAATTTCATTACACAAAATATCGATAGCTGAAGTTCAAAACTATAATCTGTTTAAATATATAATTGGCTTTCAAACGCATTTTGATCACGGGGAATCATCTCACTGGGGGTAGTGATACCCCTCTTATCTTTCTTTGAGTTTCAATACACTGCAGGAATGAAACTGAGAGGAGGCAGAGAAAACCAACTTCAGGTAAAAATGCGTAGAGTATATAATACATTTAAATTAATTATTTTTTTCCAAACCAGGCACAATAATGCAGTTTCAGCAATTATGTACTGATTGCCATTTTTGTAAAGAGCGTAGATATCAAAATAATTCATGAAGGATTGAAGCCAAACATTAAGTCTTTATTTACGAGTACGAATTTTATTTAATAAGAACTTTCCATTTTCAATGAAGGGGAGTGGACGAATAGTTCATTTCACACATAATTAAACTTTCAGCAGAAGTTTTACTCATTCTTCCTCTTTCCTGAGACCCAACATTATTCCAACTACCAACGGAACTCATAAAAAATGTTATCAAAATACAAAGATGTAAATACGAATTAAGGGAAGTTTTAATTGTGAAAGAGGTAAAAATGCAAAAATAATAGCAAACAACGATGAGGAATAAGAATCCGGTGGATGACGTCATCAGAGGCCATTCATCCACGCAGATTCAAAACCAGAATAGGTTTTCTGTAGAGGAAAATGACTTTAAGGTCTAAATTTAGTAAGAATTTTCCTCTAAGGCCTGAACCCACTTAGGAATAAATTGGAAAGAAAAACATTTATCCACAAAGAAGAAATTAAAAACATTCTTTCAAACAAAGTCTGAAAAGAAGGGATTAAAATCTCTTACTTCGTACTTAAGATGTGGAATGGAAGAAAAGAAAGAACGCCGTTACAAAAGTCAACTTTGTATATAGGTGTACGCACCTATCTCCATCTAGTGAGGGATTACATTAACTAAAAATTATTTGCTGACTTTTCATAAAAATTTGTAGTTTTTATTTTGTTTTTTAGTATTTTTAAGAAAATTGTTTTCATGTATTTTTATAAATCTCATTCATTTCTATATATATATTTCATGTATTATTGTTTATTTTGTCTTTTTAGATATTCAATCGTTATCAAAACACAATAGACTCCCGGCTATCCGGCCTCCATACTATTCGGCCAAGGTAAACCAGCGGGAGTGGTCTCCCCTAAACTTTCTCGTATACTTCTCGAAAAAGGTGCTGTTTCCCCTCCCCCCCCCCACGTGGATAAAAAAAGTCGAACCTATTGTAACCCAGGATCCAATGACTATCAGAAAACATTTAGGTAAAAAATAAAATTCGGAGAGATGCGTTCCGATTAAATGCGCACCGATTTCTACTCTTTCTTCGCTCAAGGACAATCCTTCCGCGTGCACAGATTGCTACCAAGTACGCATGCGCATGGAGAATCGGATGAAAAAAAGCGCCAAGCAGGAGTCAATAAATATCGTGCGCAGAAGATTGCGTCCAATACGCATGCGTGTGGAGACAGCGGATTCGTTGGAGATGCGCTCATACAGACCGACAGACAGTCAACCTTCCGACGGATTTGGCCCAAGATTTGATGCGGACCTACATTCATGACGATAAAACTGTGTACGAAATTTTATCCATCTAACTATTCAAGTTTTTGAATTATAGCGTTCGTATGACCGCGGACATACAGACAGACAGACTTCCCGCTGACGGAGTTTGTCCAAAATTTGATAGAAACCTACAAATTATGTTTAAATACTACATACCAAATTTCATCCCTTTATCTCTAATAGTTTTCGAGTAATCGTGTTCACAGACAGACAGACATAATTCCAACATTGTGTTTTTCGGACTCAGGGAGGTCTAAAACGTGGAGATTCGACAAAATCTCGAGTTCGAATTTTTTGACGATTACAATACTTTCTCTTTGTATACTTCGTATACGAGAAAGTAAAAATGATTCCGTAATAAAATGAAAAAATTTTTTTCCCAAGACATTGCAAACCGGTATCTGTTGCAATTTCCCTACGTGTTGCGTGAAAAACCCAAGCTGTGACAAAAAACGCTGTGTTATTGGATGACAAATTTTTAAGTGTAGTACATAACAAATTTGTTAGTTTTCAAAGCTAGTCTCCGTCATTTACATAATGACGTCTCATTTATTTGCATAAGTGGATGGATTGTCGTCTTCTCCCAACAAAATTTTTATGAAGTACAGGCCTGTAGTAGGAAGTCAGAAAATATGAATAAGCGGTTTTTTGTATAAAATGGGTATTTTGAATGGTATGAGTGGGGGTAGGAAATGAGCCTTTACAGGACTCAGGCTACACGTTTCTTTTTTTTAATTTCTAGTAGTATTGTAATCGTCAAAAAATTCGAACTCGAGATTTTGACGAATCTCCACGTTTTAGACCTCCCTGAGTCCGAAAAACACAATTATGGAATTGTGTCTGTCTGTCTGTGAACACGATAACTCGAAAACTATTAGAGCTACGGGGATGAAATTTGGTATGTGATCTTTACACGCAATTTGTAAGTTTATATCAAATTTTGGACAAACTCCGTCTACGGGAAGTCTGTCTTTCTGTCTGTCCACCTTCATGTGAACACTACAATTCAAAAACTTAAATGGTTAGATGGATAAAATTTGGTACACAGCTTTTTCATCAAAAATGTAGGTCCGTATAAAATTTTGGGCCAAATCCGTGAAAGGGTTGACCGTCTGTCGGTCTGTATAATCGCATAAATTTGAACGTCATAACTTCTTTAAAAAATTACTTAGATAAATGAAATTTCGTATGTAGTTTTGAAACCGTAATTGTAGATTTGTCTCCAATTTTCGTTTAAATCGGTTAAAAAAGGCGTTGAAATTACCTATTCGGTTTTTTCTTCATTCTACGCAAAAAAAAAGATGCTAACGCTGGAGAGAGTGTTTTCCCCACTTTAGGGAATACCGCACGCTTTCCCCACCTTAGGCTACGAACACACGAGTCGGCTACGGCGAATTCGGCTGAGAGCTGAAAACGTGTCGGTGGTGTTCACACGGGTCGTTTGGCGAATCGTCGCTGCAGGGTGGCGCTGCATATTCGGCTTTCGTGGCCACATTCGGTGTTTATCTTTCTGAGTGGGTGATATACGTGGCTCAGAAATGGTGATTTATTTGAATGAAGAATTTATTTGAAGAGCTCCCATCGAAGCAAACATTTATTGCATATAATGAATAAAAATTTCACAACTTATAATGTATGGAACTGTTTCAGAAAATTCTCAATTGAATTCCGAATAACATACATTAGCATATAATTTTTTCTTTTCCAGTGTTTCATATAATGTTCTCACAAATTAAAGAATACCGTATGGATATTCTAGTTATCCTGATAAATAGTAGGCATGTAATTGAATTTCAAATAATTTTATTTTGATAAAAATTCCATTTTGAGTTATTTTTAAACAATATAGCAATTCATAATAATCATTGCATGTGTTGTTTTGTAGGGAAAAAAATCGCTTTAAAAAGTAAGTAATTTCATATTTTACAAAAGCTAGGAAGAGAAAAATTATTTTTCAATATATTTTTATTTATGATTCTGAAGTCAAATTTTTCAAGTAAATTAAAAAAATAATAAAATTTGAACATGAAGAACTGAAAAGGTTATACCTAAAAGTTATAAGCTAAATATTGTTCAACTGACCTAAAACATTAATAATTTTCAACCGGTTCATTAAAAAATATATATTATCTGCTTTTTTGCAAAGTATAAATATAAATATATTCTGAAATTTGTTAAAATTAAGGAAAAAATTGCACAACTTTGAAATTCACGTCATTGAAATGATTAGGATGGAGTCGCCGAATTTGGACCATCTGGACGTTGTTTACTGCACTGTGGTGGAGAAATAATTTTAACGAAAAACAAGAAACTGAATTTTTTATAGCTTATTTATTTATTTTCAGAACGTCGTAATTAACTTTTTTATGAAATGGACTTTAAATTGGGAAATTATGTGTCAAGATCACATACCAAATTTCATCCCCGTAGCTCTAATAATTTTCGAGTTATCGGTTCACACAGACAGACATAATTCCAAACTTGTGTTTTTCGGACTCAAGGAGGTCTAAAACGTGGAGATTCGTTAAAATCTCGAGTTCGAATTTTTTGACGATTACAATATTTTCTCTTTGTATATTTCCTATGCGAGAAAGTAAAAAAATTAAATGTAGAAGGAAACTTGATGCATTTAATGAATCAGCGACCAGTTTAATTAATGTATCAGTGAAAATCTGAATATAAAACGAGTGCCGAAGAAAAGACTATTTCCTTGGAAAAAAAAACCCGTCCCCTCATATTATCGTAGATACAAATTTTAGCAAAAGCATTTCTTCACAATACGCCTGTTAAAAATATTTATAAGAAAATAAAATATGAATATGCCTTTATAATAAAACAGTTTAATTAAGCTTTTATTATTAAATAAAATGTATTATAATTATCCTTCTAAATAAAATATTACATTAAAATCACAATTCAATAACATTTTCGAAAGTCATCTCGAAAAGGTGAAAAAAATTAACTTGATATTACATTTTCATCCTGTACAAATACAGACACACTCGCTTTAATTATTTGTAAAAAATCATAATATCAGCATAACAAAATATAATTAATCGAAAAAGAAACAAAAAATGTTTTAAATCATCTAAAATCTCATAAGTTTTTATTTAACTTTAAAGAACAGAATCGGTGCTTGGAGCTGTCATCCGTTTAGAGCGAAAACGCTTTCGTACAAAAACACGTGTGAACACTGTCACTCGTTACTATGGGACCATGCGACGATTTGCCGGCGAAACCGGAGCTGCTTCATTGGGGAACGATGAGACGCGCGCAACGAGAACCGGTTACACAAATTTGGCGCGCCAGTGTGAACAGCGCCATTAAAGAACACGGGACCACATGTCGCGCCACGGCTGCAACTTTCGGCGGAAACGCTTCGTGTGTTCGCGCCCTTAGAGAATACTGCTCGTTTTCCGGCGCGCCGCGTATTTTTCCCCTCCTCGTATTATTCCTATGCGAGCAAGTTTTAGGAAGGTTACTCCCGATGGTTTTTTAAAAAATATATATTAGGACTTAGAGCTAAGAGAAAAGCATCGGGATTGTCCTCCCTCGACTTTTTCGCATACTAACACAATACAGCCCGTTTTTCTGTTTCGTCGTATAATAAAGGAACAAAATATAGATTTTGAACGTTTTCCTTCCTTTAAATTAGATCCAAAATTTGATACAGATTTACAATTTCGATTACAAGACCACTCATCAGATGTCCTTTATCTTGATCGCTGCGTTTTTGAGTTATAGTGCTCGCTCACCCGCGGATAGACAGACAGGCACTCAAACCTTTGATGGATTTGGACCAAAATTTGATGCAGATCTATGATAAGACAATATGCTAAATTTAATCATTACGTTTTCTCTTCACGTTTCTGAGGTATTGTGTCCACATGCGTACAGACAAAGAGACAGATAGATTTCTCGCAGATGCGATTTCGTTTAACATTTGCCAGAAATATTCATTTTTCGTGTTCGGATCGCATACCAAATTTCACGCGTCTAGCTCTTCGGGGCTCTGAGCTACCACCTTCACAAACAGACAGATATAATTCCACGAAGGTTTTTACGGCTTGCCCTAACTTAGTTTCGTTACTGAACTGAACCGAGAGTTGGTAACATTCTGGCGAAAAGCCCAATGGAGAGAAATTGGTCCAATCGGCTAGAGGTCGCTCCTGAGTAATCATCAAAATTTATCAGTCTGTCGTCGTTTATTTTAAAACAGTGGAAACCAGGATGAAATGCTCACGATATAAAGTCATGCTGTAGTGTTTGGCTACCGTTGGCGATGGTTGATCGGACGCTTGGCGCAACTCCTTGCTAGTCTAGGGTTGCTTTTCTGTAAACGAGGCAATTGGAGTGGCGACCTCGAGAAGCGAGGTGAGACCTTTAGGCCTAGTTGTGGTCGTTATTTTTGGAATAGCTCTGCCTTTTAAGGTGCCACGTACCGCACTGTATCTTTTATGTGTGTTGCTTGTCTTGTGTGTGTCTAAGTCTGAATAGAATTATTTTTCGAAAATCTGGTGTCTTCATTTCAACACTACACACGCTGTTATTGTATTGTAATGCAAACTACGCTAAATTTTAAGTAAAGATTGGAACCAAATTAAATTTTTATGCCAGCTGCGATGCAAATTAGTTTCATCTATCCTTGAAAAATTAATTTTCGATTTTTCTCCCAATGCAAAGATATTCGCCCAAAATTGGATCAATGAAATCATTTCTCATCGCGTAACTGTCATATGGGAAATGTAATTGCTCACGTCATCTAACAACAGGTTATTTTACGAGGGTGTATCCAAAAAAAGTTTACAAAGGTAAAAAAAATGATTTATTAACATTAAACAGAAAATACAAAAGGGAATAAGTGTTCCTTCGATTCCAGAAAAAGGAAATAATCATTGGGCCATCGTGAAGTTATCCGACACAAACGCCCTGGCATGTTGAGTGAGGGTGTCATCCTCCTGCATGGCAATACCCTTAGTGCTCCCAAAAAACAAGAACTGTTGCGAACGTTCACGTGGGAGGTCTAGAGCCAACCCCCTACAGCACATATTCGGCACCCAATCTGGGTCCCAAACACTTATCTGGAACAAGGTTCTCTTCAGCGAGTGATGTGAAAACAGGTGCCGAGAAATGGCTCGATGGACGGGACGGGATTTCTGCCAAGCCGTGTTAAGCAAATTGGTTCTACGTTCAGATAAATGCCTAAATAAATTTGGCGATTATGTGGAAAAGTGATAGGCAAGTATGACTCTTAATTCCCTTTTGTGTTTTCTGTTTAATGTTAATAAAAGATTTTTTATTACCTTCGTAAACTTGTTTTTGGATCCATCCTCGTGTGTTATTCTCTGGTGACATGTCTTTTATTATACTACAAACTGCGCAATGGGTTTAAAAATTAAATTGGCTCGACGCATCTGATATGTATCGCGTGAGCTTAAACTGATTCTACTTCTTTGACCATTGATCTGAGGTGACGAAAAAAATCTGGCTGGAACTGATTATAACATAGGTCAAGTATTAAAATTTTTAATTATTTCAATAATTTTTTTAAAAAAATTAACACCTTTTATTAATAATTTAGGAAATGTCTTTTACCTGATGTATCGGCGAAAGATGTAAATAGGCACATTTATTCTTCCTTTAGTCTTGTTCATGATCTTCAGCACGGTGTAGCTTGTAAGGAAACCGCTGAAATAAATTAAAAACATCATACAATAAGTAAATAGCAATAAAGAAACCGTTATAGGTTTTGTTTTGAAAAAAATGCGCACCTAGAGTGTGGATGGAAAGATGCACCCACTTTGCTTTGCACTTAAAAATATTTTAAATCAATTGCCTCTCACAAGCAACAACAAAAATACAAACATCTTAAATATCTTATCTCTGCCTTCAGCTAATGTATATTAACCCATAGTAAATATTATAAAACTTCCTTCCTTGAAAAGAAATGCAGTTAAAATCAATATCAATTTCGACATCGCATGATACTTGACCTTTAGTTACGCGATATGCAGCATATGCCTTGGGTAGGGGAAATTTTTTTCTATATCTAGTATAAATCTTTGCCCCTTTAGTCTCCCAAGTCATGTTTTAAAAGCAAAATAAATAATCAGAATAGTTAATTTTTCGAAATTTTTATATATTTAAAAAAATGATTCAGGCTTTTTTTAATGACAAATGTTTCTAATCATTACAGGGAAATTTAATATATTTATATATCAAATCCTGATATCGAATCATAGTTTTTTGGAGATTGAGCCCTAAAAAAAGAATTGATCTTCAACGATACCCCTGCCCAGAATACAAAAGTGTCGGTCATTTTTTATGAGGTAAAATTCCATCACAAAAGTCGATATGAAATTAGTGCGAGTTATTCTTTAATCATTGCACTATCATTCCCAAGAATTGCGAGGAATTTTTTTTTTTTAAATTTCTTTAGTCCTCGATTTATTTTCCATTTTTAACTGGTATATTTCGTGCATAATTTCGCTTTAACTATACTACATACAGGGTTCCCACTTATATCCGTTACACACACTTAACTTCTAAACGGTGACAGCTTAGGCCATAAAGTTGGTGTCTAGGTATAGTAAAAAGGCTATGCGCTACTCGATGAGACAACTTACAACGCCATCTATCGGAAAATTTTGTAATTAGCTATCCTATCTCATAAATGGTGAAAGATACGAGAAAAAAGTCAATTAGAAAGCTGTATAGCACTCTCGATTTAGTACGAGAAGATACCTTGCACACATTAATACTCAAAACAGAATGTAAAAAATTAACATTTGTTTGATTGTGATTTTCAACACTATAGCGTCATGAAACGCGAGCGAAGCGAGAAAAGACCACCTTACGGACTAAATGCCAGCCTCTATTGTGGCACAGGGGAAACGCATGCGATTTGTATTCATGAGGGCCATGTTTCTGTCCCCACCGGTTGCGTGTTTTACTGGATGCCTCTACAAACCATGAAAACTGTCTGCTGATCTTGCAAAATCGTCTCCCCAAACGTTCAACTCAACCATGTCTGGTATAAAAATCACATGGATTTCATGTATTATGCAAATGAGGATGGAACGTCATACCTGTTCGCCAGAGACTGCAACTGTAAAAGGGATATTTCTGCTGGGTTTTACGCTAAAGCTGAAGGTTATGACAAAATTTGGCATTAACGAGTATTGCGAGATGTTGTTGCTTTGCGGTGAATGTGGTTGTAAGGCAAAATTGGCTGTATCGTGAATGCTTTCCTGAAGGCCCGCATCCTACACGGTAGACCATCTTAAATGATGTAAAACGTTTAAGGGAGACGGACTGCGTGACCAGCCGATCTCGTAGGACTGCGAAGTGCAACCTGAAGATATGCTAGCATACGCTCTCGCCCATCCTCAGAGCAGCACAAAAATGATCAGTGAAAATTGTGGCCTCTAAAAAAGCTGCGTTTGGACAATCCTGAATGAATCAGGTGCTCATCCATGCAGATCCACACCTGTGCAGGGATTGATGCTGAGAGACGTTACACGTAGTGCAACTTTGTGATGAATAACTCAGAGGACCACCCAACATTCCTGTCAGACATAATATGGACGGATGAGGCCTGTTTTTCGCGTAACGGAATGTTTAATAGGCAGAATGTTCATACCTGGTCGCTGAAAAATACGAGATATGCTGTCGAAGTTCGACATCATCTACGCTGGTGGATTCATGTTTGAAGCGGAATTTTTAATGACAGGCTCATTGGACCAGTATTTTACGAGGGAATGTTAATGGTACAACAGTACTTGGAGCTTCTGCGGGATCTAATAACAGACTTTGTTGAGAATCTACCGTTGCACCAACTCCGAAATGTATGGTTCCAACATGACGGCGTCCCTCCGCATAAGATTTCAAACGTTAAGCAGTACCTAATGGAGGCATTCCCGAATCAAGTAATCGGGTATGGTGGTTTCGTAGAGTGGACCCCGCGCTCACCTGACTTGACCCCACTGGACTTCTTCTTATGGGGACACATAAAAGGGCAGGTATATGCCACCCCTCCGCCAGCATTGCAGGATCTTCGACGACGCACTACTGATGCTTGTGCCTCTGTAATACCTGCCATGTTGTACAATGTGCAGCGAGAAATCCAGTCCAGAATGCAAATGTGTACAGTGGCTAACGGAGAGCATTTTGAGCAATATAAATAAATGATCCAGAAGACAGGGACGTGTCTCAGTTCCTTTCTTCCACTCTTTATGACATGACAATTTTCGAAATCCTGACCAAACAAATGTTCATTTTTTGCATTCTGTTTTGAGTATTAATGTGTGCAAGGTATCTTCTCGTACTAAATCGAGAGTGCTCTACCACTTTCTAATTGATATTTTCTCCGTATCTTTCACCGTTTACGAAATAGGACCACTAATTACAAAATTTGCCGATAGATGGCGTTGTAAGTTATCTCATCGAGTAGCGCATAACCTTTTTACTACACCTAGACACCAACTTTATGGCCTAAGCTGTCACCATTTAGAAGTTAAGGGAGGGGTAACTGATATAAGTGCGAGCCCTGTATAAGAAATGAAGAAATCAAATGTCCAGATCTCACCTGAGGAAGAAGAAAGGCTCGACAGACATCCAGCCATTGAGAATGGCACTAAACTGGATTTGATTGAACCATGCTATGATAGTTTCAGAGCCACCTAGAACATGCATTGGGGAAAAAGAGTTAATTCGAAGAAGAAACACTTCGCAAATTTATACGCAGATCTATACAGCGGTAACAGATTGTAGAACAGGGTTATGCTTGTTACAGCAGTGACTTGCAAAGGCGTTGTACCAATTGACATTGATGTGTTAATATCGCGGGTTGTATAGAAGGGCTTTGTGTTATGTATGTGCAGTACTTTGCGACTACGCAAACCGTTCTCTTGGATGAATCGAGAATTCTTGGTGTTTTCGCAGTAATGTAGCTCGTCACTCTCCCTTATCACGATTACGTGTCATTGCATTGTTTGGTATTCATATTAATACAGGTGGCGATAATGCACAGATCCAGAAGTGACGGATTGGCGTTATTGCAGTACTTCGGGGCTATCGCTCAGAGAAGGGTGACATCTCTTTTAAGGCCGATAGATGGCATTACATGAGAACATTGAACCCAGGGGTGCCTGCGACCTTCGGGGTGACCGGTCACCGGCCGTGACATAGGGAATATTTTTCCCTCGCACTTAGAAATCCCTTTCCTAACCTTCCCTTTTCCCCTGCTCGATTTGTGAGATGCGAAACTTAGCTAGCTGCGAAGCTAACTTACTTAGCTAACTGCGAAGGCTAGTACCGGACGCATATAGACATTCTGTACTCGAGGAGAGCACCATTGTAACTTTGGAGGGCTCTGATTGGACAAACGAATTTGACGTCACTCTTCTGCACATCGCATCAACAGTGAGACACGCGTATCTTGTTCAAAGTTCTTCCATATTCTTCTATCCATGAATACACGTCGGAAACACTTTTAAGGTTGCTTCGAACGATGGTTTCATCTTCAACGATTTTAACAACTTCGTTTACAAAAGTAGGGGGAAGATTGGAATTCTGAATAGCCATAGCGTATTTCACAAAGAACATTTCGCTATCGCTAGTTCGCTGTCGCTAGTTGAAAGAATAAGTCAGAACGTGGTCAAAGGTAAACAAGCAACAAAGCATAGTTCCGTCAGATTCGCTTGTCCAATCAGAGCCAACCAAAGTTACAATGGTGCTCTGCTCGAGTACAGTATGCCTATATGCGTACCGGACACCGCGGCCGAGGAGGAAGAGGGATTTTGGTGAGGAAGGAGGAAAGTGGTTTGTCGGGTTGCTTTGCGCGATAGCTGTTTTGAGTTCTATTTCTCGCTGAGGAGGATGGAAGCCATGTAGTGATATATTTCTCACTGTGGAGAATGATTAATCAATGGTGGACATTTGTATAACTTTGAAGCAAGCCCAAATAAAGGATACTGCTTGTAACCCAGCTTCTTCATCGCTTGACACGAACCACTGAGCACCACAACTATGTTTTGAGAAACAAGTGGCATGTTAAGCAAATATATGGTAAGCTGTAACTATTAAATAGCATATGCAGCACAGATCGCTTGATCCGCGTATTGTTTGCAGGAGAAACAGATACGTTTTCCTCCATGAGCCATGAAAGCTTCGACTAGGTTTTTAAGGGGCGAAGGACCTCTCGGAAATAGACAGCAGGTAATCACTAAAAGACACGGAAAATTCAGGGTGGTATACAGATTAGGCAGCGCCAACGTGAATTTCTTAAGGAGAAGCATAAGCTGAGCAGCTGCGCACAAGTAGGTTACAGTGGCGAAGCGATGGGAGAGAGGGTCCCGAGCGCCAGTTTTAGGTGGCACCATGGAGTTAAAAGATTAATTTTTAAAACCATATATGGCAAGGGAGCCTAAAAATAACACCATGACTTCGGCGCCATTTGCGCTTTTTAAGCAGAGTTGGAACCCTAAGTCCGTTAACCCTAACTCTGTTATTTCGATGTACCTTTTCTCAAAATCTGTTATAGATTCATGTTTGAACTTTTTTATACAAGTAAAGTACACCTTTATCATTATACTGAAATGAGCTTTCGGTTAATTTTTTAATTTTTTTATAAATTTACAAAATATTTAACTAGACATAGTGAAATTTTACCCTATTTTGACACAAAAAAAATGCAAAAAATACAGTTTGTTTTTAAAAAAGCTCATTTCAGTATAATGAGAAAGGTGTACTTTATTTCTATAAAAAGTTTCAAACATGAATCTATAACAGATTTTGAGGAAAGGTACATCGAAGTAACAGGGTTAGGGTTAACGGACTTAGGGTTCCAACTCCCCTTAAGCCACTGATGACGACTAGGATAAAAATAATCATAATATTTTCTGGATGCCACTTTCTATTCCTGCGCCACTGGCCATGGTGATAAAGCATTAATGCGTTTACGTCACTTTTTGAAGTCAAATACAGTGAAGGGGCGAAAAAGTGCCATGTCCCATACACAAACCAAGTCACTAATGATGTCGGATGTGGCGAAAATATTAAATTATGACCCGGGCGCCACTTACCCTCGCTACGCCACAGGAGGCGAAACAGACTTCGCTCCGAACAATGAAATTTTCGTCCACTCTGGATCTGTGCCACAGCCGAGCTGAGTGGTAAGGAATGCAATAAAATCAATAAGATTTCTCTTCTTGCGCATTGATGGAAATTGTATATATACAAGATCTTAAATAGTATAATAAGTATGGGTGCTATGGCCGAGGTTCTGTAATTAATAAGCAAGAATAAAGATTCGTGTTTGCTGTAAATCTTCGAACTTTCACTGTAAAGGAACCAAAAGACAGATTTAATAACAGTTACTGTCTCGGCAAACACAACTCTGTGTTGACACTTAAAGGCATTTTACAGAGCTATTTGAAACACTTTTTGATACACTTGTGTAATCGCAGGCATGTGATCTCAAAAACCCGACTATAACGATGTTAAACACACTTGGCACTCTGGCGTGAAAAAGATTGAAAGCCACAATACTGCATACACAATCAATTCTGTTTTGCGATTTGTTGGAATTACAGAGCTAGTTCCTGAGCTTTTTGATACGCCCAAGTACTTGCTAAAACATATCACAATGGCATTTTTTGCCAGAAATTAGCTCACAACCTAACAACAGCACTCTAGATGAACTTTTAGAGAGGTAGAACATCGAAACCATAACTGGCCGAGACAGCTCATCCAGTTCATCACAGGGCAAAGGGCCCTTCCCATGCTATCTTTTCCGATTCGGAAAACACCCGGACAACTGCTGTGCCCGTGGAGAACCTGGCACGCCTCTTCACTACGCCACCAAGTGCCGCCTCGCGTTTCTTACCACCTCAAGTGTCCAGCAGATCAACGCATAGAAGCCTGGATGAAATCAATAACCAACAGCCGTCTACTAACAAACAAAATAACAGACCTCGTCATCTTTGTCACCAGCCAAGAAGATATACTCAAATCGGAACAGCCAGAATAACTCCACAAAAGTGCATTGTTCATCCCACTACAAAGCTCATGTCTCCCAACACGCTCTTCTTCTCCTCTCTTCTGAAACATTCCATGCCAGAGACAGATCATCAGTTTCAGTGTCCCAGGGCCCAGTCACATGTTCACCACACGTCTACCTTGTCATCAACGGCACCATGTGATTGTTCTAGGACGCAGAATCTAGTTTAGTGTATATATATTTGTGTTTTATGTGTATGGATACGTTTGTGTATATATTAGTGTTTATATTTATATTTCCTCTCTTTGCATCCTTATGTTTTAAATGATTTTTTTTTTTGCTCTTGATCTATCAATAAAGTTCCACGCATACCCACCCACCAGACAGGGAGCCGCCCTGGCTGTGTGCTGTGATGTTATGCTATGAACTTTTACAGAGAAATCGGTTCCTTACGTAACAGCTGGTAGTTTATCCACACGTAGGTGTGCCCCAGTATGATCCACCCCATGCTCAGAGCCCGCAGTCCGTGCAGAGCTTTCAGTTCTTCAGAGCCTTTGGAGGAGCACATGAGACGCCGAAAGTTGGTTGTCATCGAGAAGCAAATGAATATTTTGCGGAGGGTGCCTGAAAGAATAAACATTAAAATAGAAAGATTTTGAATGTTTTTCGAACGTTACTATCACAGCGGAGAATTGATTAACGTACGCAATTCGTTCGAAGACGATTATTCGGCAACCAATAATGAAGTTATTTTTATGGAATTTTGATCAATTCGTTTTGGAGCCCCCCCCCCTCAAAATAAATAAAAATTTTAACCATTTTAGACTGTTTCAACAGCCGCCTCGAGGAAGGTCCGTCAATCAACGGACGTCCCTTTCTTGGGGTGGCCGTTGATTGGCGAACACAATGAAATTCAAAGCATCATAGCTCAGTCAGTTTTGGTCGCAGAAGAGTGGAACTTTTGTTTTTGCTTAAAATGTTAGGGTGTCAACATTTTTTTACTACTTACGATTAGTAGGACCTAGAGACTGTACAGAAATTTGGATTGCGTAATTTTCTTAGCAGCGCATAAAAAAACAATTATTTGCTTCATTTAAAGCATTTTTCCAAGAAACTGCGAACAAACATTGAAATTATATGCCTCCCTCTAACGGTTTAGAAATTAACTATTCGGCCACGATTAGAATGGGCATCCTGAATAATACTAATACAGTAGAACCCCGCTAATCCGAAATTCCGGTTAATCCTAACTGATTTTATTTTCGAAAATTTTATGTAATTGAAAAGATTACCTGAAAAGATTTAAATATGCATACTAAAAAAAAAGAAAGTACTTTTTCAGCATGCATAATTTTGAACACATTGAAGAAACTAATACAATAATTCAAGGATCACATTTACAGTTAATAAAAACACATGACATACACATTTACATTAACGATCTTTTAGGGTGAAGAAATTTGTCAGATTTGTCTGAAGAAGTGATGTTATTCTCGACGTGGAAGCAATATTATGCCAGCGTCTCATAAGCATAATGTCTGTTGATGTCGCATTTTCAATGTGCTCTATATATCGCAGTGCTATTTCTAGCGCAATTGCAGTTTCAGAATGGGAAACAAGAACATTCTCTGGCTCATCAGTTTCTTCTAGATCAGAGTCATCTTGTGGCTTATTCTGAACTAAAGAGGTGACTTCTTCATCTGTATATAACTGATTGGCTTCAGTATCACAAGACAACCACTCAGTTACAGTGTGTTCAGTTGCGTCTTCACAGACTGGGATACATTTAATAAGCGGAAGAATTTCCCTTTCGTTCGCTTCTCCCTGTTCAAATTTGCTAGAATCAGCTAAACTTGGCCATAACTTCTTCCGCGACTTTACTAAACAACGGGGAACTTCAGCATTTTTTTAAAAACACGTGAAAGCCATCCGTAATTATAAAAAAATCATTCTAATTTCAAATATGCAAGTGAAATTTTACAAAGAAATTAATTTATTTAAATATTGAGAGCGAAAGATGCACTGAAATAGCAGGAATCATGATGCAATCCGAAACGCACTCTCATTGGCCGAGTAGATTCTGACGTCGAGGGTGCCTTCCTTCGTATACTTCTCTTTCGCTAGTTCTGTATTCTGCTTTGAATCAAGGCGTTTGAACCAGCTAAAATTTTAGAAGTGAAGTTTTTAGCTTAATGCCTTCAAAGAATGTGTATCTCTCTGAATGCAACAGATTTTCCAACAATCAGCACTCAAATGTGACACACTATTCTGTAGTATTTTTATGGATCGCTTTGAAAGCTTACACCAGCGATGATTTTGTTTTACGGAGCACACGAACTCGGTGGTTCACAATCTCCGGCACATGATATTTGTCACCAATAGCCCTGGCTGAAAAGATGAGTTTAACTGGATTGGGTCACTGGTACCTGAAATGAATTTGAAAGCTTCGGAACAAAGCAAGCTACTCACTTTCTATCAGTAAAATCCTGATCGCTTACTTATTTTATTACAAGGGAAGTAACATAAATGTTTTGTCAGTACATGTGTCTGTAATTATTCAGTTCCGACAAAGAACAACACACTGTTGTGTAACACTGTTCCCATGACTCCGATACCCAGTAAATTACATCTTTTATTGTGACATTCTTTATAAGTTGCAGTACAGAGACAGAACTACCATCGATTCAAGAGATAGTAGTACTGAGTACTTATAACTTACGTTTTTTTAACATACATCTTTTTCTTTTCTATTTTTATTTCAATTTCGGGTAATCCGAATTTTTTGTAATCCGAACAGACACCGGTCCCAATTAGTTCGGATTACCGGGGTTCTACTGTAATGGATATCCCTTGCTTGTCTTTTACGGAGAGCACAGTTCTTAACACTCCCTCTTTCTAGGTTCCATAAAATTATCAGGTTTTTAAATTAACTGAAAAAATCTCTTACGAAAGCTAAGTGAACAGAAAGTAAGTATGTAATGTTAGAATAGAGTATTCGCACATTACATCACTAAGTTTCAGAAACCTCACGCCTTTTTAAATAGAGCTGATTGGCTGTCGTATTAATGTTTTCTATTCGCTGTTTCACTGTATCATTATGAATCCCCATTGGCTGCCTTTCTGTCTTTTCAATCCTCTTGAAAATCTATATATATAAGTGACTTTCATTTTATCCTCACTGTGATTCTGCTTTTCATGTATGACAGACCATGCTGTAAATAAAACCTGCTTTATTCGATCCAAAGGACTCTGAATCTTTTAACACAGGCATTTTCCACAAAATGAAGTGGTTATAAATCTAACATGTAACATTAGCTTGAGGGAAAAAATGTAGTGGATTAATTCTCAGGTTCTCGTCCCAGAAACCTTTCAGAGTTGCATAAAATTCAGACTGCCGATTTTCACTTAGATTTCCGTTCTCAATTTGTTTGTTTGGCGAGTTCGCCGCTATTCCATTTATCCCTTTGGCATTCATTTTCTCTGCTCATCTCTACAGTGGCGACGACAAAAGATGGCAGAAAGACAAATCTTCCACACAGTGTCATTTTTTTCGGGCGTTAGGTGAGGTGTTCGTTATCAGACATCACGTTAATGGTGCGCTCATAAAAATCCGTTCGCAGTCTTAGCTGTTCTTTAACTGATCCCCTTTATTTCTTAAAATCAATACGCCAAAGATGGTAGATTGAAAGGTAGACAAAATCTAAACTTTCTTCCAAACAGCATTAAAATGCAGCGTTAATATATATAAAAAGCCAGAGTTTGAAGTAACGCGGTCACGTGGTTTGGTTTGGCTGCGTGCCAAACAGATTCAGACGATCTGTCTACACCTATAAATTAGCATACACTGTTTTCAATCTTTGGTGATTTAAGTTTCCCTTCTTTTTATTATTTATGCTGCTTCACCCACGCGCGGTAAAAAAAATTTCCGATATCCGTTTAGATTCATTATAGTATTCTAGCTTCGCCGAACAGTTAGAAGTTTTCTTGAATCAGCGGAAGATCGTTAATTCAACAAAGCATAAGCATCTTTAAATTTTTTACTAATTGAATTTGTGGTGGCTTAATCACTATTTGTTATCTTTCATGTTTTTCACTAATTGCATTTAAAGTTCTGATTTGAGTGTTGGTAATTGAGTTCTGCTTTTTAAGCTATTAAAAATAGTTCTTTCTTAAGATTTGAATTTGATTTTGCATTATTTTAATTAAAAGGGTTCTTTCTTAATATTTGAATTTGTGGTGCATTCTATTGCAAAAAGTATCTTTAAAGTTTTTTCACTAATGGCTCTTAATTAGTTCTCATCTGAGTGTGGGTAAAAATGAGTTATAGTTCTTAGAATTCCGGACTCTTATATTGTTTACTTTAAATGTTCATATTTATTTATATCTAAAATTCACTTCAAATTATAATTTTTTCATTTCCTAAGAACTTCCCCAATGTGTATTAGATTTTCTACTTCAAATTTTGTTAGTAAATCTGTGTCAATCAGATCTGAGATATTGTTGACGGGCTAAAAGCCCGTCTTAGATGGGCACAAATCTTCTAGTATTATAATAAAAAGTTCTATTTTTATTTTGGTGGTCTAGTGTTAAGGTGTCGGCTTCGAGAGTGGAGGCTTCCAAGTTAGAGACCCGATTCCATTAAAGAACCACCGTGTTTGTGGGCCCTGTGCACGTAGGGATGTATAATCCACGATTTTTTGAGTAACAAATATTTTTGCTATTGCTATTTTTAAATATCTATTCCAAATAACTGTTATTTCAATCACACCTTTAATTTTCAAAAAGTCTTATTAAATATAAGTAAAGTGTTCTAAAAAAATTAAATAAAAAAATATTATTCATTTTTAATGTACGTTCTATGTTGTTTTAATGTTTAGTTCTTTATACTGTCAACAGATGGCGCCAGCAAAAATTCTTTTGAAGGGGTGTTCAGAACGTCTAAGTTGTAATCAATCAAGACGCCCTTTGACGTCACAGTGTCCCGTCTTTTACCAACATCCATATTGCTATTTCACACTTTCAGACCTTTCTATTGCTACTTCACAGTTTCAGACCTTTCTATTGCTACTTCACAGTTTCAGACTTTTCTATTGCTACTTCACAGTTTCAGACACTTTATAGTGAAGAGCCACAGCTGAGCGATTCGATTGTACCAGGATCAAAACCGATAACTGCTTCCGATGCTATCTTATGTGTTGTCGTAACGTAACTGAAATTACTTGAATTTTGAGTTGCATGGAAATAGTTTATTTTTTAGTTGATTCTTCTGCAATGAATATATTTTTGTTTGTAACACATGGTATATATACTTTTTAAATAAATTACTGATAGCATAACGTGCTATGTGCTCTCTGTTTACTTTGGAATTAATTATGTAGCTTGCAAGATCAAACATATTTTTGATTGGCGATTTTTCTCTTTTTTTTTTTCTTGTTGCCGATTTACTCATTATTTAGATTTAAAACGATGGAATGAACAAATAACTTTGATAAAAAAAAAACACAAACATTCTTTTCTTATTCAAGTGTATATATATACATTAAATTTTTTTGTAAACTAATAATCTGATCAACGAAACATAATGCAATCAGTAAGTATTTAGCTATTCAGACAATCTTGGCTTGAGTTTTGAATGTAAACTTGTGTTTATTTTGCAGAAAGTATATACTTTTAAAGTGCTGTTCAGTTGAATTTCCATGCTTATAATAGGTTCATAAAGACTTGCCATTGCAATTGTAGATTTCCATGTCGTTGTTATAAAATTAGGCATTTTCCCAGATGTAATAGTGGTAGTTGATAACTGTATGTTTTACATATGCTATTTTAATGAAAGAAACTTTAGTAGAAAGCATAGATTATTGTACATTATTTATTTTATTACCTTATATGATGCGAATCGGTTTTGGCAGATTTATAAATTGTATGTGTAATATTGTATTGTAAGTAAAGAATTGCTTCACAACTGAAGTATTTCAAATATAACTGCATTTATGTTTTTATATAACTGCAAGTAAAAATTATATGGTTTTCCCCAAAATACTAAACAGAATGAAGAGAGTTTAATTCAGTTGCATAATTTTTTTTGTTTTGTTTATATACTTGTTTTATAAACTGCACTTGCTTGGAAGAGAAAAAAATTGTTTTGGAATGTATTTGCACTGAGTAACATACACCAGGAAGATCAGAATTACTCTCATTATTTGAAATTGAGTTGATAATAATACTATACTAAGAATGAAAAGTTTAGTTACCAGCAGCAGCATAAGTATTCCCTGTATATAAGTGTTTTGTTTTTTAAATACTTTAAATGAAAATGTTTGCATTCTTGAATAACTTATTTCTACTATAAAAATAGATGGTGTGTATTTATTTTATATTGTTCAGCTTGCTTTGGTTTAGAAACTCGGAGATAAGGTATGGAGAAAGAAGAAAACCCCGTTTAAACCCAGCTAACAAGATGATCTGTTCATTTGTAATGGCATTTTTCTAATTGCCTTACATTTTAGTAGATTTTCTTGAAATGGCTGGATGCATCTCAGTATAATTTTCTGATATTACTGTATTTCAGTCAGCTAATAGTATTTTTTTCTGATTAATTCCTTTAAATGTTTCATAATTATTGATCTTTTCTATATGTATGCCTGCTTTATCAAATTATATTGAATTTGCTTACCTAAGAAAAGTTAAAAATAAGAAGTTGATTTTTTAAAAAGTATATTAAAGAAATTGAAGTTCCGTGTATTAAAATATTGGCTTTATGTAGAAACTTCACAACTCTGTTTTCTATTCATTATATGCTTTTATATTTTTATATAAAATATCTATGTTTCATTCAATATATATGATGCAAATTCAAGTATTTTATTTCATCATACAAATTTATGAACCTGCTATTTTATAGAAGCAGAATGAAATTAACACTAAATATTAGGAAAAGAAAAAAAATGTAAAATAAAAAGTTAAATTTTCTTTTTCAAATTTAAGTTAGCCATTTTTTTTTCTATTTAATTACCATTGAAGTTTTCAACAGTTTATTAAGCTATTGGAATTATTATTTTTATTTTAATGGATATTTTTTACATAGGGTCAGGTGGGGTAAAGTGGTCATACATCAAATAAAATGCTATAACTTTGTAATGAATATTCGTATAAATGTAATCTTTTTTATTTTAGCTTTGAATAGTTAAGAACTAAGTTTAACATTCAAAATTATACTAATTGCAACACTTTAGTAGGAGAAAACACCCATTTTGTTTGTTCATGTAGCAGTTTGAAGTTGGAATACCCAATTGAACTTCTCTCCTACATTTTGTTTAACTAAGTTTTCATTAAATTAACTCTGCAGGAAGCTTCAGATAGATCTTAAGAATACTTCCTCATTAACAGATAAGCTGAATTAATTACAGATATTATTTTATAGTAATTTAAGTAAGATGGGGTAAAGTGGTCATAGGGATAGGCTTAACATGCATCACTGTTTTAAAATTTCTTAAGCTTAATTTATTAGACAGGTGTTAGTTAAATATTAATTTAAGATATATTACAGATTATAATTAAAGATATGAAACTGGGTAACCCCAATTTTTGTACCAAAACCATCACATAACGCATATAAGAAATCAGCCAATTGCAAAAAAGGATGTACTTTTTAGTACATAAGCAAATTATTTCATGCTACCTTTTTATTCTTTACAAAGAAGCTCATGTATATGAGAAATAGACTAAAGGTAGTGCAAAAATAGACTAAAGGTAAAGGCTTTAAGTATCCAATTTTCTTTAGATTTGCAAAAACCTGTTCTTTTAATTTATGATGGGCACTGAAGTTGCACGACTTATGGAACTGCAAAAAAGGCCATGCATTAATTGCACTAGAATTTATGTATAATTGCACTCTAAAAAATTTGACATGAGCTGTACTTACAATTCTATAACCACCTGTTTCATCTATACATGAAGTGGCTATATAGAATTCAAGAGAAAAAAGAAAACAAGTTCAAAAACAATAATGAAGGTTTGACTGAAGAAATTAGTAATAAACTACAAAAAAGAAAGAGATGCAAGAAAACAGATAAAAACATGCAAGGAAAAACTTGATAAAAAGCAGAAGATGTCTTATTCAGTCAAGTGAATTCACAATTGCAGATAATCAATTGTCACAGTTTTTCTGTGAGATCTTGGCAAAATATGATGGGGGGATCAATCAAAGGGCTTATTGGACAGGTTTCTGATAAAATAGGAGATTTTCTGTCAATAAAATATCTAAAACTTCAGACTATTACACCTTTCCTGAAAATCATAACATTGTTCGAATTGAAGAGACAGATATCCTTAAAATTCTTGATGAGCCAACTTTTAATCATAGGTTATTAAAAATGTATAATTTGATCAAATAAACTGATTTTCTTTTAAAGTTGAAACTATATTGAGTTTTGTTAAATATTTTTTTAAAAACTTTGCTTACTTATATTAGGTTTTTATGATTATTTTTAATTACCCCAAATTACCACTTTACCCCACCCCATGGGGTAAAGTGGTCATAAAAACATGACAAATAGAAATTGTCATAAAATTGTTAAAATCAATTATTTTTTCCCCAAATTTTAATGCAATGTGTTCTTCAATAATGTAATGTAAAATAACAACCAAAAAATATTAAGTATTTTAAAAAATTCTTATATTTATAATCCACCTAAGTTTAAAAAAAATGCAGATTTTATGACCACTTTACCCCACCTAACCCTATTAAAGCAATTTTTCAACCAAAAATTTCATTTCTATGTTTTTCTTAGTAATAAAATATGCTGTTTTCCATTTAAATGTGTTTTTTAGAGTTTTCAGTTGCAATTTTATATGTATTTATGCATATACATGTAATAAAGGTGAGTACATGCTATAAAATGCTTCATTTACAAAGCATCAACATTGTTTGAGAATCATCTCTCCAAATATCTTTTCCATGAAACCTGCTAATCAGCTGAATAGTTTAACGTAACATATAAAGTATTTATTCGCCTGTTTACTCAATCTTGACTTGGATTTAGAATGTAAACATGTGTTCCTTTTACGGATTGTATTATGAGCTTTTAAAAGTGATGAGCATTTACATTTCTATGCTTTGCCAATTAATATATGTTGATAATTTATACGGAGTATGTTTTTAAGACATTGTAGCGAGAGATTTTCAACCCTTTTTGTTAAAATATATAGTAAGGTATTTCATGCGTCTAAAAACTAAAGCAAACCTGCATTTTTTTTTAAATTTCAGTTTCTAAATTGACATAAGTTTTCACAGTGGATTTCCATATAGTATTTATAAAAAAAAAAATTGACCCTGAATTAATAAAGCTAAATATCCTTACTAATGAAAATGTAAATCTACAATTAAAAATGGCATTCACTTAAAAGTATAATTCTATTTCAGTTACTCTGATTCAACTTTATGTTTGTTTAGTGCAGTTGCCTCAGACAACTTTTTGAATAATATTTATTATTAACTTTTACACTGAGAAAATGTTCAATAAATAAATATCTGTTAATATTATTTTATTAAATATAATAATATATAATAATACCATCTGTTGTTCATCATGTCATGTTTTGATAAAGATTTGAAATTACCTCTAAACAGTTTGCTTCTAAAAGTAGTTAAATAAATAGTTTGCCAGAGCAATTAGGATTGTAATATATGGTTATACTACTTGAAAATATTTATTTCTGTATTTAAAAATGATTAAGCACTTAAATGAAGACTCATCTGTTTTTCTATTCCTGGGGGGAGGAGATAATTTATCTGTAATGATTATTTTCCAACAAATGTTTTCATATGTAGTTGGGCATATTATTTATTATAGGATTTATGCAAAATGATTGACCTTAAATTGATCATGGATAAAGCTTAATATCCTTACTAATGAAAATGATAATTTCCTTAAGAAATTTACCATTAAAAAATTGGCATTCATGTAAAGTGTAATTCTATTTCAGTTATTTTTATACAACTTTATATTTGTTTACTTCAGTTGCCTTTTTTTACTTTAACTGAAAAAAACTTTTGAAACTTTTAACTGCAAAAATTAGGAAAAAGGTTCAATACATGAATATATGTTTATATTATTTTATTAAATACTACCATCTGTACAACTGTTGCTCATCGTGTCATGTTTTGATTATGATTTGAAATTACTTCTAAATAGTTTACTTCTGAAAATAAACTAAATAATTTGCCAGAGCAATAATGATTACTAGAGGTCGACCAGCGGTCGAAATTTGACCGCTATTCATTAAATTTTTAAGTTTGAACGTTATTGAGGTTCTTTTGTCAAAAAGTATACCTCTATAATCATTGCATATAATTTTTTTGAATTTTTTCTATTACGTATGAATTTTGAATTTTATTCTATTGCTGCTACACAATTTTCTTTTCACAACAGATGTATATTGAGCAATCTATATATTGATATCTATTTGACAAAATATACAATGTTTATACAATGTATGTACAAAATAAACAATGCATGTTTTATTTCATTTAGTTTAATGTATTTGTAATACATATTATATATAAATTCTTTAGCGATAATCTCTACTCTGTGCAACTGTTTGACCACAGACTAATATGTGTTTGACATTGAAAGATTTAAATCATCCGCATTTTGTATTTCACTCTGAAGAGTTTTTTTTATAAATAATCTAAATAAACTCCCTCTTGGAGTGGATTTCACTGCAGGGGGATTAAATCAATTACAAATCATTCACTCCGCTAATTTCTTATAGTGTGTGAACGTAAACAGTGAATGTTTTATTTTATTGAATTTAATGTATTTGTAACACATATTATACATAAATTTTATCTTTCTGCACTCCTTCTCCATATGAACTTTAACTATGCCAAATCTCGCACTCCTCCGTGCTCGCAATGTGCTTAAAAAGGGGGTACAAAGTTTTTTCTTCATGTATTAATATATAGATGATATATGGTTATATTTTTTGAAATTATTTACTTCTGTAATTTATTAATGATTAGGTACTTAATTGAAGACTCATCTTTTTTTCTATTCTTCAAGGGGAAGAAATAATTTATCTGTAATGATTATTTTCCAACAAATGTGTCCATATGTAGTTGGGCATATTATTTATTATAGGATTTGTGCAAAATAATTTACCTTAAATTGATCATGGATAAAGCTTTAATATCCTTAGTAATAAAAATGATAATCTCCTTAAAAAATTTACAATTAAAAAATTGCATTTATGAAAGTGTGTAATTCTATTTCAGTCATTTTTATACAACTTGATATTAACAACTTATATTTATTTAGTGCAGTTGCCTTGGCCAACTTTTAACTCAAGAAAATATTCAGTAATTGAATATTTGTTCATGTTATTTTACTAAATATTATAATTACTACCATCTGCACATCTGTTGTTCATCCTGTCATGTTTTGATTATGATTTAAAATTACTTCTACAAGTAGTTAACTAAATAGTTTGCCAGAGAAATTAGGATTATGATATGGTTATACTACTTGAAAATATTTATTTCTGTATTTAAAAATGATTAAGTACTTAAATGAAGACTCATCTGTTTTTCTATTCTTGGAGGGAGGAGATAATTTATCTGTAATGATTATTTTTCAACAAATGTTTTCATATGTAGTTGGGCATATTATTTATTATAGGATTTATGCAAAATAATTGACCTTAATTGATCATGGATAAAGCTTAATATCCTTACTAATGAAAATGATAATTTCCTTAAGAAATTTACCATTTAAAAATTGGCATCATGTAAAGTGTAATTCTATTTCAGTTAATGTTATACAACTTTTTATTTGTTTAATGCAGTTGACTCGGGCAACTTTTAACTGAAAAAATGTTCAATAAATGGATATCTGTTTATATTATTTTATTAAATATTATAGTATTAAATACTATCATCTGCTGTTCATCATGCCATATTTTGATTACGATTTGAAATTACTTCTAAGTAGTTTGCTTCTAAAAGTATTTAACTAAATAGTTTGGCAGAGCAATTAGGATTATGGTATATGGTTACATTTCTTGAAATTATTTACTTCTGTACTTAAATGAAGACTCGTCTGTTTTTGTATTGGGGGGGAAGAAATAATTTATATATAATGATTATTTTCTAACAAATGTTTTCATATGTATATTATTTATTACAGGATTTTTGCAAAATAATTTACCCTAAATTTATAATGGATAAAGATTACTTAGAGATTCGATCCTTACTAATGAAAATGATAATTTAGTTAAGAAATTTACCATTAAAAATTGCATTCATGAAAAAGTGTGATTCTATTTCAATTATTTTGATACAAATTTATATTAACAACTTATATTTGTTTAGTGCAGTTGCCCCAGGCAGCTTTTTGAATAACATTTATTAATAACTTTTAAACTGAAAAAATAAGATTTCTTTCTAATTTTTACGAAAAGTTTAAAATAAAGTTTATTAGTAAAAGTTTAAGCAATCGGGAAAAATAAGCCTGCATGAAAGAGTAAGTTAACCTGTATTTGAGATTCAATAATGCATTTATTAATTTAAAAAAAACATGCACAAAAACAACAATTTTTAGTGCTAATAATAAGATAATGGAGAAACTATACACAATTCAGCATAATATAGTTTTTATAATATATTTTCAATCTGATCTTTTTCAGAAATATCATAAATTATTAGGGATTATTCTCATGCATCTCCATATTAGAATGAATTTATATTCAGATTACACCTGTGTCCAATCTAAAAAATATTAAGAGAATGAAATTAAGTACCCAACTACACATGAAAACAATTGTTGGAAAGAAGTACAACCGTTTATCATAATCCTAATTGTTCTGGCGAACTTCCTAGAAATAATTTCAAATTATCAAAACACGAGTAACAACAGATTCAACTGAAATCTACGCATTACTCCGATCAGCTGTGTAGGCGATCTTCTGCGTCATCTCCGATTCGATACTTCGTTCAGAAGTTGCAGCCATTATCTGATCGCTTACTTATTTTGTACAAAGGTAACATAATCTTTGTCGGTACATGTCTGCAGGTATTCAGTTACGACAAAAAACAACACACTGTTGTGTGCATTCCCATGACTCCAGTACCCAGTAAATTACATACTTTTATTGTGACATTCTTTATAAGTTGCAGCTGAGACAGAACTACCATCGATTCAAAGAGATGAAAGGTACTAGTACTATAACTTCCGTTTTTTTTTTAACACACATCTTTTCTTTTCTATTTTTATCGATTTCAGGATATCGAATTTTTTGCGTAATCCAGACAGGCACCGGTCCCAAGTAGTTCGAGATTAGCGGTTCTGTAATGCATATCTCTTGCTTGGTTTTACAGGAGAGCAGTTCTTAACACTCCCTCTTCTAAATACCATAAAATTATCAGGTTTTTTAAATTAACTGAAAAAATCTCTTACAGAAAGCTAAAATTGAACAGAAATAGTATGTAATGTTAGAGATAAGTATTCGCACATTACATCACTAAGTTCAGAGAAACCTCACGCCTTTTAAAATAGAGCTTGGATTGGCTGTCATTAATGTTTTCTATTCGCTGTTTACTGTATCATTGTGAATCCCCATTGTACTTCTGTCTTTTCAATCCTCTTCAAATCATATATGTATAAGTGACTTTCTTCATCCTATGTGATTCTTTCTAGTAGCGACGAGATGGCGCTAACAGCAAATAAAACCTGGCTATTCGTCAATGCCTCAGATCTTTTAACACAGGCATTTTCCACCCAAAATGAAGTGGACTACAAATCAACATACTAACGATGGCGTGAGGGAAAGAAAAAATGTGGTGTAACTAAGGTTTCCCCTTTGAAAACTCATATTTTTTAAATAAGAGCTGAGATTGGCTATATTGACTAATAGAACTTTTCTATTCAACTGTTTCACTGTATCATTATGGATCTACATTGGCTGCCTTTCTTGTCACTTTCAATCCTCTTTTAAAATCCATATATATCCATTGACTTTCGTTTGAGTCTTCTCTGTGATTCTACTTTCTGTGTATGACGAGACCATGCTTTTAAATAAAGCCTGCTTTATTCAGTCAAAGGATCTGAATCTTTTAGGCATTTTCCACAAAATAAAGTAAGTTATAATCTAACATGTAATGAGGAAAAAAATGTGGATTTAATTCTCAGTTATTTTGAAACCTTCAGAGTTACACTGTTCAGACTGCGATTTTCACCCAGATTTCAGATACTCGAATTTGTTTTGTTTGGCATTCTGCCGCTAATTTATTCTCCTTTAGCATTCATTTTGCTCACTCTCAATGGCGGCGACAAGATGTGAGAAGTAGAATAAATCTTTACACACAGTGTCATTTTTTCAGGCGTTGGTGCAGGCGTTCGTTATCGAGCTTCAGGTTAATGGTGCGCTCACAAATCGATTCTGATCTGGCTGTTCTTTAACTGATCCCCTTTTTTATTTTTAAATCAATACGTGGTAGATGAGTGACTGTTCATTCAAACAACGTAATATATACTCAAGCCAGAGATTGTGATAACGCGGTGCGTCACGTGGTTTGGTTTATTTCCATGCCAAGCCAAATTAAGACGATGTCTACGCTTATAAAGTGCTTCCTTTTTTTCAATCTTTGATTTAAGTTTCTCCACTGATTTTTATATTTATGCTTCTTCTTTGAAAAAAATTCCACTATCCGTTTAGATTCTATATTATTCTGCTTCACCTGATCGTTAGAAGTTTTCTTGAATCAGCGAAGATCGTATATTTCAATAAACATAATCGCGTAAATTTTTTGCTAATTGAATTTGTGTTTAGCTTATCTATTTGTTATCTTTCATCTTTTTCACTAATTGCCATTTAAGTTCATTTGATGTTATTAAATGTTCTTTTTTAATATAAAATAGTTCTTTTTAGATTTGAATTTGATTTTACATTATTTTTAATTAAAAGGGTTCTTTCTTAATATTTGAATTTGCTGGGTACATTCTGTGCAAAAAATATACTAAGTTTTTTTCTCCTTAACTCTTAATTAGCAGTTCTCATCTGAGTGTTGTAAAACAGGTTACAGTTCATAGAGATTCCGGACTCTTATATTGTTTACTGTGTTCATAATTTATTTACATCTAAAATTCACTACAAATTATAATTTTTTTTCATTTCTAAGCACTTCCCCAAGGGTAAAATTAGATGTTTTACTACAACTTGTTTAGCTGAAACTTTAGTAATCAGATCCATGGATATTGTTAGAAACAAAAGCCCCATGGAAAACAGGCACAAATCGTCCTAGTATTATAAGCAAAACTTCTTTTTATTTTGGTAGAATACCAAGTGTTCAGGTGTCGGCTTCCAGGATGAACCCGATTCCATTCAGAACCACGTGTTTGTAGACCCAGTGCGTTCATCAGCGTCGGCAAACACCCTCCCTAGCGCAGTACTCTGCCGCTTTCTTCATCATTATGCATTTTCTGAAATTACAGTCCGTCAAAATGGCATCTTTTAGATTCAAAACGGAACGAACAATAATATAACTACTTAACTAATATATTTTGTTTGCTGTGCACATTGAAAAAAACAAAAACTAGGCTTTAATCCATTGCATTTGTCACAGGATATATTCTTCTGGGAGAATCAATGCTAAATGCCCTGATTCAAAGCGTTACGCTGCAGCAGGTGATTTGCTACCATTCTATTTGAGAGAAAAGCATACCTTTTTTTCAGAGGTGTTAAACAATTTCGAGATAAGGTATGCAGATGTTCTGGCGTACATCGCACCTTCAGGGCATGCATAGATAATGCCGGTCTCCAAAACTTTTCAGCACGCATTACTCACCCAAAACAGCGTGGACTTCATCAACCATAGCTGAGTTTGGAAAGAAGGCTGCTTTATGATTTAATGTATGTATAATAAAAAAGAAAACATCTTGAACATCTGTGACTCTCCTTCGAAAACAGTTAAGCCTCTTGAGCATCTTTCAAGGAGTATAAGTTTCAGATATACAACGCATCACAGATATTTATATTCACCCCATTTGTGCCATTCTTTTTATTGCGGCATAGACTATGATGCGGTTCACCAAAACTTTCTGTAGCATGCATACCTCTATCAATCAATTGATGAACATTGGACTTCATCAATAGCTACAAAAAGTCTGGAAAGAGCCACAGCAGACTTATGTGCAGTAATAAAAAGAATGCACTACAAATGTGCAGACTCCATTGCACGAACATCATGATTTCATTAAGGCAAATCAAATACACCTCTTGAAATACGTATCTTTTCAAATCAATACAACTAATACCTGTTGCTTCTCAAGATTTGGAATCAGGAGACGATCACCTGACACACACTGCACATGATAAATCATTAAAATGTTATTAAAAATTATTAAAAGAATGTACTAGAGACAGAGAGACTTAGAACACATCTTTTTTCAATACCATATCTTTTTTATTAAGCAAAAAATATGGTTGAGTATTGATGAAGTGGTTTTCGAAAATACTACGCAGAAAACGTAAAGTACACGAAAAGTAGGAAAACCTTACTTACTTAAATTCTGGTTGGATGCCTCAGTAGATTGGTGATCCACGATGGAACCAATTATGCAAATAAGCAGAAACAGACTCAATATAAATCTACATAGGGAAAAATGTAGTTCAAGTTTTTTGAGTGCAGTCTTTAAACGCAAAAATAGCATGGTAAAATAAAAGTCGCAAAACTTTGAGTGTAGCTTTTTTAAAAGTGAAGATTGAGCAAACACCGATTCATTTTCATCTGTGGTCCAATCAGAACATCACCACTTCAATGATAGTTAATTTCATTATATCACACCAAAAAAATAAAAATATGCAGATGTTGTTAAATATACGACAAATTTAGACGACGTTCAAAGGCAAACTCATTTGAAGAAAATATCTCAGCAATACGTTCTTTGCTTTCAAAGAGAGTAAAGAAAACTCGTTTTTCACAAATATTTGCTGAGCATATAGGCATTCATGCTCGACAGGCACCATTGTAACTTTGGAGGGCTCCTGAGTTGGATAAGCGAATCTGACGTCACTCCTTTCTGCACATCGCATCAATAATTGAGACAAAGCGTATCTTGTTTAAAGTTCTTCTATTACTACAATCTGAATACACATCGGAAACACTTTTTTAAGGTTGCTTCCAAGACGATGGTTTCATCTTCGACGATTTTAACAACCGTTTTACAAAAGAAGGGAGGACGGAACTGGAATTCCTGAATTAATATGGCGTATTACACAAGAGGCATTTCGCTATCGCTAGTTGAGAAAAGAATAAAAGACAGAGCGTGGTCAAGGTAAACAAACAACAAAAGCATAGTTCCATCAGATTCAGCGATGTCAGAGCCCTCCGAGTTACAATGGTGTCTGCTCCAGAAATACGAGAATGCCTATTGTGTCCCCAGCAGCGTCGACTGGATTCAATTCCGTGACATCATTCACTATTGAAAGTGCCGCGCTGCAACAGCACCTTAACAACTCAATTCTGACGCCGCTCCATACACGCAAATTCATTCACCACCAGTCACTCCAACTGCACGTATTCAATAATTTCGCATTTTGAGTCGCGTCATATGCACGTCAGTGAATTAGGATCGATGCCCGTATTCCCCGGTTTGGGTATGACATGATATAACGGGGAATCCTACGGTCACTGGGGTAGAGCGCAAACTTAAGTGGTTAAAAAACAGTCATGTTTTGAGTATTTTTTGATTTGCTTCTTTCTAAGAAAAAAGAACTACTACGTGACATTTTTTGATGACAAAAAATGCCTCAAATTCGTGAGGTCACTAAACATAGAAGATTCGGCAAATGATGATCCATTATAAAAGTAGCTTATTTCAAATCTAGTGAAAGTAAATCAAATGAGAAGGATCTAAAAATAATAAGCTTGCATCAATTAAGAATGGCGCAAGATGTAGCAAGCTCAAAAAATAAAAGAAATTTAATTAGAAAGAGAATTAAGAAGAACCAGAAGAAGAACAGAGTAATAATATACTTTTTATGGCGCAACATAGAGCCTCAGTGACTTGCATAATAATACTTGTCTGTATCAACGCCAATTGTGATAACGCAATTATATGAAACATGTCTTCAAATGTAACAAATATACAATTAAAGGTTAACAAATAAAGTCGGAAAAAATTACCTTCGAATCATTCCAAAAGAGGAACTTATTAAGGAATGAACTATTAAATTATCAATATAACTGATATCTGATTGTGTTTAGTTAATGTTTGGAGATCTTTTTGTAATGGTCCAAGTGCTTTAAATTAAACAAAACCATAATTAAATTAACAAATCATTTTTGTATTTAGAATTGAAATTTTGATTCAGGTATTTCATATAGCATTTTATGATAAAAGAAATTTTAATTTCAAGACGGCTATACACTTGGACTTAAACTGAACCTTAATATTAAAATATGTAAAAAAACAAACACATGATTATTCCTAATTATTAGAATAAAAAATATGTTGTAATAACCATCTAACTTTCGTCGTCAGCTTTGATAATTTAAATAATAATTTAAAAACGCTACCCAAATAGTTTCTTTAGATAATACTAATTAAAAAAGTACTGAAGAGCTTCTCAAATTTCTTTAATTTAATTGAATTCTCTCTCAATAGATGGACTAGGTCTTACTAAATTCCATGACTTCACATATCCTTTGTATTTCTAATTTGTTGCGATGGCTTGATTACCAGTTGCTTGCTTGATAATTGCAAGGCAAAATACAAGTAAGGGAAGGTATCTTTTGGCAGAAGAACAGAATTATATCTTCTTTCTCAAGTTGGATTCTATTATAAAGACTTTCTGGGTTTTTCTTATTTAAGAAAGGTTTTTCTCACCCATTATTTCAATTATTGATAAATTCAGGCCATGGAGTGGTTATTATTTGATCTATTAAGTCATTCCTCTGACAGAAAATGAGCATTTTAGAATCTCCTGATAGGCGAGTGGCACTTTGAAAGTTCGCCATCCGTGTTTCCTTATCATTTTTTTCCCATTTTTTTTTGTTTAATCTTAATTTGTTATAATTCTTTATTGAAGCATGATTTTCGTTATTCTGATTAGTATCTTAACTGGTTAGTAATATAGACTATATTTGAAATGCAATCACTGGATTCTCTTGCTTGCACTTAAAGGTATATATATTGTTATTACTTGTTTTTCTTCTAGTTCTGTTAAATTTTTTGTTTAATTAAACTACATTTTCAAAGGCATATATTAATTCTAGCAACTATTAAAAAAAAAGAAAGAATCTTGATTGTTTGAAAGTATAGGAAATAACCCTGTAAATCGGGATAGATTTAAAGAGTGAAGAATTTGGCTCTCGAATCTTAAATATTTAAATTTTGAATGAAGATGAAAGACAAAGTGCGTCCCCGTCTTGGGCAAATGGCGTAGACCTAGCTCCGATCATACTGGTAAACAACTACCCCTAAAGTTACTTAGGATCGACTCATCTCTGCCTGAGGTTCCCGGAACTTGAATACATCTCGAAACCAACGGATAGACAGTTTAATGAGCGTTGAACTGCATTATCTCCAGTTCCAATGGCGTAGATAACAAATCAAGGAAAATTCGCAACGTATAAAGCCATTCAGTACATTCTGGCAGGAACCCCAGTGAAGAACCTTTTATTAAGAATCTCAGGCTGAAAGGGAAGAAAAGGCAATAAAAGAAGAGTTAATCTGCTAAAAGGCAGCTCAAGCTTTGGAGGCCACGGTTCAGCACAAA